>OVAY01002158.1:0-20477 GCA_900406395.1 Kernera saxatilis | reverse complement strand
GCTAAAATGGAGCCAAGCTTTGAAGGATGTTGGCAACATAGCCGGAGAACATTTCGAAAACTGGTTTGTGTTTACTGAAATTTAGTTTGTTTTTCTTGTTCTAAGGTAACCCAAGAGTACAAAAAGCAAATATTGTAATACTACATTATGACAACTAGGATGAATTACGGTGAATTGAATAGAATCGAAATGATTAAGGGGATGCTTTTTGTTGAATGAGCATTAATGTTTCTTGTTGAATGGATATTACAAGTAGATGTAAAGATTTATTGGGAACAGAGGACTATTACCCCTATGAATTTTGTTTTCTTTCTTTTGCTAGGGATAATGAAGCGAACATGATCGAGAAGATTGCGATAGATGTTTCACACAAACTAAATGCTACACCATCTAGGGACTTTGATGGCATGGTTGGACTTGAGGCTCATATGAGGAAAATGCAGTCTTTGCTTGATTTAGATTATGATGGAGTTAAGATGGTTGGAATATGTGGCCCTGCAGGCATTGGTAAGACTACCATTGCCAGAGCTTTACATAGCCGAATCTCTCGCAGTTTTCAGTTTATTTGTTTTGTGGATAACCTTAGGGGAAGCTATCATAGTGGTCTTGATGAGTATGGTTTAAAGCTACGTTTACAAGAACAGGTTCTTTCAAATATTGTGAACCAAAATGGTATTAAGATATGCCATTTAGGGGCAATAAAAGAAAGGCTATGCAACCTGAAAGTGCTTATCATTCTTGATGATGTGGATGATCTAAAGCAATTAGATGCTTTGGCTGGAGATATTTCTTGGTTTGGTCCTGGAAGTAGGATTATTGTGACAACAGAAAACAGAGAGCTTTTGAAGCAACATGGTATCAACAATACATACAATGTGGATTTTCCATCTAGAGAAGAAGCTCTTGAAATCTTATGTAGCTATGCTTTTAGACAAACCTCTCCACGCTATGGTTTTGAAGTGCTTACTGAAAGAGTAACAGAGCTTTGCGGTAACCTTCCATTGGGTCTCCGTGTGGTGGGTTCATCTTTATTTGGGAAGGAGGAGGTCGAGTGGGAGTATGTAATGCACAAGCTAGAAACTAGTCTTGGTCGAGACATTGAGGACGTACGAAGAGTTTGGCTATGAAAGTTTAGATGAGAATGATCAAACACTGTTTCTCCACATTGCAGTCTTCTTCAACTATAAAGATTGTGATCTTGTGGAAGCCATGCTCACTGACGGTAACTTGGATGTCAGAAACTGGTTGAAAATCCTAGTCAACAAGTGTCTCATAGAGATATATACCAATGGGAAAATAGTGATGCACAAATTACTACAACAAGTGGGTAGACAAGCCATTCATAGACAAGATCCTTGGAAACGCCAAATCTTAATTGATGCTCAAAAGATCTGTGATGTCTTTGAAAATGATACGGTAAGTTCTTTTCTTGTATTTTTATAATCTAAACAAGTGACTTGGTTAACATAAAACAAATTTTATTATTGTACTGACAGTTTCTTTTTATTTGAAATTTGGTTTAGGGTACTAGTGATGTGTCTGGCATTTCATTTGATACATCAGGAATCATCGAAGTGTGTATAAGTGATAGAGCTTTTAAAAGAATGCGGAATCTTCGGTTTCTAAGTGTCTACAAAAGCAGAGATGATGGGAATGATAGAGTGCAAATACCTGAGGAGATGGAGTTTCCACAGCGACTAAGGTTACTACATTGGGATGCATATCCAAGCAAGTGTCTTCCTCCTAGATTTCATCCTGAATATCTTGTGGAACTCAATATGCGGGAAAGCAAGCTCGAGAAGCTCTGGGATGGAATCCAGGTTGGTTTACGTTAATTTACTTTGAATATATATACATGAATTATGTACCTTCTCTTCATGTTATATGATGTTCTTCTCTCGGTTTTTGTCGTTTTTACATTCAGCCGCTTACTAGTCTCAAGAAGATGGATTTGACATGTTCCTTGTACTTGAAGAGACTCCCGGATCTTTCAAAGGCTACAAATCTTGAGACATTAGGACTAGGTAGTTGCAAGAGTTTGGTAGAGCTTCCCTCCTCTATTTCAAATCTTCATAAACTAAAAGTGTTGTACATGTTTCTCTGCACAAAGCTAGAAGTCATTCCAACCAACTGGCGCTTGACATCTCTTGAATCGGTTGACATGAGGGGATGCTCACGGCTGCCAAATTTTCCATGTATTTCTATGAACATCAGAATATTCGTTATAGCAGACACAACAGTAGAAGAAGTGCCTACATCAATCAGGCTTTGGTCTCATCTTCGGGTTCTCGATATAAGGGGCAATGGAAATCTCAAGACACTACCACAACTTCCCACGAATATAACTTGGCTAGACTTGAGCGATAATGGTTTTGAAAGGATTTCAAATTGCTGCATCAAAGGTCTTCGAAGGTTAACAGAACTTAGAATTTCTGGCTGCAGAAAACTCACATCACTGCCAGAACTCCCTGGTTCACTTAAGTTCCTATTAGCACACGACTGTGAATCACTTGAGACCGTATTTTTACCTTTTGACATTCCAGAAGCGCAACTCACTTTCACCAACTGCTTCAAATTTGACCAGCAAGCACGAAGAGCAATTATCCAACAACAATCCTTTGGATATGGGTCGGCATGCTTACCTGGAAGCGAAATCCCTGCAGAGTTCGAACACAGAGCCATTGGAAATACCTTGACCTTTACGCTTTCCGCTTTCTCCAGTTTTAAGGTTTGCCTCGTCATTTGCCCTAACCAGCAAACCGGAGAACATTACGATGATCCTGTAGTCTTATGTCGTCGGATACGAAAAGGCTACTTATACCCCATTGAGGAAATCCAATGTGATATCTCCACATGCCAAACGAAACATCTGTTTATATTTCACTCTGAGTGGCTTTACGAATACAGATGGCTTCAAGTGAGCAGAGAGGTAATGTTTGAGTTCAGCAGCAAATTCCAAGACTTTGACGTTATTGAATGTGGTGCTCAGATCTTGACGTACGGAACCGACAGAAGCAACAATGGGGGATCTGACAACGAGGATGGCGGCAATAACCACCGAGATACACATGCAACCGGCGAAGCGTCCGAGGAAGAAGACGATGAAGAGGGCTACAAATCTGAATCTGGAGAAGATGAGGATATCGCCAACGGTGACTATGAATTTGTATCCAGGAAGCGTCTGAGAGAGACGACGATGACGAGTGCTTCTACGAATCTGAATCTGGGGAAGCGTCCGAAGACAAATGATTCATAAGTCTCTCTGCTTTGATCTTTTGTAATATCTAAGGTAATCTTGACACACATATGATATTACTACCGTACCGTAAAGACCAAAGAAAACCCAGCGGGTAAGAATATGACTAATTTAATTAAATATTTATATTTTATTATTGAGGGATTTAGAAATGAGAGCAATAAGGTTTTAAATTTTTAGCACATTTAATTTTTAGATTTAACATTTTTATGTAGTATTACCATTTAATTTTTAAATATTTTTTTTCCTCCATAACCCAATATTTCAAAACTAATATCATCAATGTTAATTTCTCTTCAAATGGTAAAATCTGAACCTCAAGTTTGGATTATATTAGACAAGAGCCACATCAAATCACACGTAACACATATCATAGGAACAAAATCATGAATCGGTATATACAATCCTTAAATCATTAGATTTGATCATAGAGCAACGAGTGCTAACACCAAAGCTGTCATGTATGCAATAAAAATTCTCCCAAATATTTTGTTTCCTGTAAAAAGAAAAAAAAGAGAGCCAAATATATTAACAGAGTCGTGCTAAATTCGTACCAAAAAATAAATTATCATAGGGAAAGTTGGAATATGTATGTGTAGGATCCATAATTTTTCAAAAAGTATTTTCACACATCAAATATACGTTTAACCAAAAGAATTAAACAAGAATTTCAAATAGTTTGAACTTTGAAATGGTCCTCATATTAATACAGTTTTACATGTGTTATTCTATCCTCTTCTTCATAGTTGGATTCATACTAAAAATCTAAAAATTATTTATTGTATATATATAGTAAGTTATATATATACTATGCTCACCTTTAATAACACCAAGACTGGGGACGTTCAATGGCAAAGAGGAGGTGTCATACTTGACCAGACATTTAGGAAGGAAGATTTGAGCCGAACGAGACCGGCTGCAACAGTCCAAGATATCTTGGACCGCAAGTCTCAAGCACACAGTGCAGTTTCTTGGATCAAGATCAGGACTACACTGAACCATTGAATCTAATGTAAACGAGCTACCCAAATCAGTCACACGTTCTTTATCCCCCACGAAATATGGTATCGGCAACAAAGACGTCGACGCTACTCTTGTGATGAGTTTTTCCATCGTGCCAGAGAGTGTTTGTCCGAACCGAATCGTGCTAGAAAAATTGCTGAGAGAGTATTTCACGGTAGAAGGTCCTTCTAAGAGTGTGAAAAAGGAATAATCCGAGTAACGAACCATACATTCCTCGTAGAATATGAAAGCTTCTCTTTGATAAGTACAGTTTCTAGAGATTTCTGAAATTGCGGTTCGGACACAGATTCTGCAGATGTTTTTGGTGATGTCTCCTCTGCAGAGATACATGCCATAGAATGTGTCGGGGCTAAGACCCTTCGTGACGCTGAGATAGACTGGAGGTCGGACGGAGGACATTGTGCGGAGAGACGTGAGGGAGAAACCACGGTTTGAAAAGTAAGGGCTGTATCGTGTGAAATTGTTAGATTTTTCGTTGCAGAAGGTGAACAAGTGATTGACTTGATGTTGGGACATAGTTTGGAGAGACAAGAAAGAGAAGGAGAAGAAGAAGCAGAAGCAAAATAGAGATGAAGAAAATGTAATGATTGTTACCATTTTTGTATTCTCTCTTGTTTATCATGAAGACAGAACAAATCAGAATTTATAGAAGGAAATATGTATATTTGGTTCATTCAAATGTAATGCTCCAACATAGCGTCTTATACCAATTCAGAGGGAAGAACATGTATATATATAGATTTAATTTTAATAATCAGTTTCAGGTGAATGATCTGATGATTTTATTAATGACATATTAATGACAATTGAAGCCATATTCTTGTACATAATTAAAACGTCATCTTTCATTTACTTTTTCTTTAGACCAAATTAAACTAAGACACAAATATAAAGTTAATACACAACATGGGTTTTGTTAGCGTATGGAACAATACATTATACATAGACTTGTTCTATACTATTTTGGAAGACAAAGATTTTGATGCAGAGGAAGTGCGCCTTCAAGGTCCAAGTTTCGACTTTTTCCCTTCACTTATTTGTTTGTTACTTTTGTTAGAAAATATTTTCTTTCCAACAAGAGTAATTTCAAACGTGGGAATATTAAAATATTTGTATATTTTAAAAAGGAAAAAAATGATATAACCATAGAAGAAAATGATTACTTTTATTTATGTAAAAAAAAAAAAAGATGACTTTCATTTTGAATTTTCTAATTTAAAATTTTCGAAAGTTTTACTTAATTTAGTAACTAAAAGTGTTGCTTCTACCCTTTGGGCTATGATGTCTATTTTTAGTAGTACTAGAGTGGACTTTTTGTAACAAACTTCGTAGGCTCTCTTGCTTCATTTAAATATAATGCAAAAATCTTATAAAAAAAAACTGGCTCTTCTTAAAAAGAAAGTTGATCATGAAAAACTATTCAACCATGCATGAAGCTAAGTTTCTATAATTCTATTCATCGGTCCTTCCTTGTCACCAGGACCTTTTGATGCTGATATGGCTAGCTACCAGATCTCGTGCATCACCACAATTTTTGGTTTGCCAATCCGTCCAATTAAATTAAACATCGATCACAAAAAAATAAGAATGAAAACATAATGAATTACATATATTCGGGGAGTTGGTTTTTTTTATCAGACAAGAAAATAACACATCAAAGGTCACACACATTAATTCGTGGAATACAAATATAAATCAATCTTCATATATAATCATATTGGATTCGATCATAAACCCACAAATGCTAACATCGAAGTTGTCATGGCTGTAATGAAAATCCTCCCAAATATTTCGTTTCCTGCAATACATAACCAAACATATTATTAATGCTTTAGTTGCGTATTCTATTATCTTCTTGATAGTTGGATTTTAAAATGAGTTTAAATTTTGAAAAAACATTAAAAGCTGTGGTTTCACCTAAAAAGAAGGAAACTAACTATCTTTATAACGTGAAAACGTAAACAAATGTAAAACAATCGAGGCCACAGTATTATGCTCACCTTTCATAACTTTAATAGAAGATGAGCCGCTGTGTGTGGAACCAGTTGTGTCATACCTCAAAAAACATTTAGGAAGAAATATGTGAGCCATACGAGCATTGTGGCAACAATGTGAGAGTACTTTGACCGAAAGTCTCAAGCAGACGCCGCAATTTGCTGGATCAAGATCAGGACTACACTGAACTATTGTGTCTAATATATACGATTCATCGAATTGATTTTCTCGATTCCTATCCCTTACGTAATACGGTGTCGAAGAAGACAAAGAAGATGCCGTGAGGATGATTAGTTTCTCTACCTTATCGGATAATTTTTGGTGGAACGAACCAAAAAGATAATTAGGAAAAGAAACGTTCGAGTATTTAGCGTAGATAGGCACGGTTTTGAGGAGGGTTAAGAAGGAAGAATTGGAGTATCGAACCATACATTCCTCGTAATATATTAGAGCATTTTTTTGATAAGTGCAGTTATTTTTAGTGATTTCTTGGGTTGCGGTTTTGACACAGTCCGAACAAGATGTTTTGGTGATGTCTCCTCTACAGAGGAACATGCCATGGACTGTGTCGGGGCTAAGACCGACCGTGGCATTGGAATAGGTTCCGAGAGAGGAACGGTCACGGAGAGAGGAGAGTAGGGTTTCACGGTTTGATTGGTATGATCTGGTTTGTGTGAAGTTGTCGGATAATTGGTCGCAGAAAGTTTCCATGTGTTGAGGTTGGGACATGGTTTGGTGAGTTAATAGAGAGAATATGAAGAAGCAAAATAGAGGAGCATAGAGTTTGGTGAAAATTTCCATCTTTTGTTCCTTCTTGTTTACGAAGATAGCATAAAACAGAGGAGAATGCTTAGCAATTTATATAGGGAAAGAACTTGTTTTATTTTAATTCATTCAAACATATAACGTACTATACCAATTCAGAGGGAGAATATGTATATTCTAATTCTTGTTTCATGTGAATAATCAGATGATTTCATCAATAAGAGTTGAATCCAAATTTCTGAACATAAAACATCTTCTTTTGTTTACTTGTTCTTTTAACCATATATATGAAACTAAGAGACATAAAGTTAACACAATACTTAGCTTTGCTAGGGTATGAAGAAAAACATGGACTTGTTCTACACAATTTTGGAAGATAAGATTTGATGCAAAGGAGAAAATCAAGAGTCAAAGTCGTACATAATCATAAAGAACACAAACGATCATTTGGAATTTCCGTAGTATTTACAAAAACATGACCATAATCATAAAAATTGAAAATATTTATAAAATACGTTTAGTTGAATATCGTTTTTGTTAATATTTAAAAGTATATTTGTTTAAAATTTGAAAATAGTTGATTATTTATTATATTTTTGTTTGTATGGTTCAATTGTAGTGTTGAAGAAAATTAAACGACTAAGTTAGTGGAGTTGTGATCAAAGTATTATGATGAATATATTCAAGACAGGTTATGAAAAAATTCAAAAAGGATTATAATTAACATATAAACCGCCGAAATTTGGATTGCTTCAGATGATCCTAGTAAGATTTGTCAACGATTAGTTGATCCTAGTCCTAGTCAAATCCTTTGTATTTAAATTTTTTTCATTAATAAAAAAATTTAAGAGATATACTAAATGTTTACGTCATTTTCATAGGATTTTTGCTAGTTTCTGTAATTCTATAATTCGTGAAGTAGTTTGAATGGTACTACATGAAATTGTATTTTTTTCGGACTCTTTCCCTTTACTTTGTTTGTTTCTTTGGTTAGTAAGCAAATGAAGTTAATTAGTAAACGGAATTCTTCCAAAAGAGTAATTCAGAGTGGGAATAAAAAACAAATTTTAAAATTAGAAAAAAGAGATCGATAACCATGTAATAATGGTTCTTATTTCGAATTTTCAAAGTTTCAATTAATTTAAGAAACTAAAAGTGTTGACAAAAATCAACCTTAAAATACTTCAATTGGGATCACTAGAATAAAATTATTATACTAACAATCAGTAATACTCTACCAATATAAAGGAGAAAGTTCCAATAACAATGAAAACATATGTCCAGAACCTTGTGGTCATGTGGTAAGGAGACGGGTCTGGAACGCCAATACGTTTTAGATTCGATCCACCTGCTGCGTGAAACTACAACACATTATTTTTGGACATCCACACGGATATGAGCCCCCGTTTTCGGGCCTATTTGCATATCCGAAGAGAGAATTTATCCGTGGGCTGCACTTCCCCAGGGGATTAGTTTGGGTCCCTCCATAGACCTGAGATTTACTCATGAATTACAAAAAAAAAAAAAACAATGAAAACATATTAACAATTATATTAACCAAGAAGTATAAAAAAAAAAGAAAAAGTTATCATCAAAAAAAAAAAAAGTATAAAATTTTAACAGCGACAATCAACGTATTGTCTGGACGACGTTGGATCCAAGAGATTAAGGCTCCATCACTCAACAAATTTGACTATCAATGTTTTAACTTGATTTAATGTTTCATGTTTTGAAAATGCATAGTGTGGAATTTGAGATTAGGATTTCGTGATATAGTAGTTGTAAATTCAATCGATCGACCACTTTAGAAATTAGGTTATATATATATATATATATATATTAAGTTTAGACATTAGGTTATATATATACGGTGTTAATAAGTAGATAACAACAAAAAAGGAGAAAATTAAAAATATATCAAACTCCAATTTCTTTTAATTTTTTTTGATCAATCCATACAAACATCAGAATCAACATAACGTATATATATAGATTTAACATTTGGTTTGGATCTTAAGAATTCACAACACGACACAGATGGAAGGAGTACAAATTATTACGCATCAATAATATTTATAATCCAATAAATCATCAAATTCGATCACAGATCCACAAGTGCAAACACCAAAGCTGTCATTGTAACAACAATTCTCCCAAAGATTTCGATTCCTGCCACAAAAAAAATAAAATAGAGACAACCTTGTCAATAGTATGTTCTAATTAGATTGCATAACAAAATATACAAAATAAGATGAATATTATTTTCTAATTTTAGTCAACCAAAAATAGAGTGATTATGCCTTCACATTTAAAGATTGATTACCCTAACTATTTATGATGCACATGTTAAAAATACAATTACAAAAATGAAAAACAATTAATCAACAAATTTGTTAAGAATAAAGCGTTTTTATGATCAAAACTTATACGTAAAATTTTTAGTAAAAAAAAAAAAAAAAAAAACTTATACGTAAAAATATGCTCACCTTTTATGATGTTAAAAGAAAACGAGCCGCTAGGACTCGGAACATTCGGCGGCCGTGTGAAAAGCGGCGACGGCGGTTGCGGCTGCGGCGTCTGGGATAAAGAAGGAGGAGGCGACGATTGAGGCGGCAGAGATTGAGGAGACGGAGACGGCGATGATGACGGAGGCGGAGACGGCGATGATGACGGTGGCAGAGACGGCGATGATGACGGTGGCGATGGCAAAACAGAGGTTGTGTACCTCAAGAGACATTTAGGAACAAAGAGCTGAGCCGCACTTGGTAAGCCGCAACAAGTTGAAACTCTTAAGAACGCAGTTCTGAGGCAAACGGTACAGTTTAAGGGATCAAGATCAGGACTACACTGAACCATTGATTCTAACTCATAAGAACCCTCTGGTTGAATCACACGTTCTTGATCCTCCACGAAATATGGAATCAAAGTGGACGAAGAAACGTTGAGAATCAGTTGGTTGAATTTATCAGATAGTGTTTGATTGAACCGGTTCGAGTTTGGAGCAGAAAGGTCAGAGAAAAAAACGATGCCTGGTGTGAATTCCAATTCAGAGAAGAAGAAAACGTCTGAGTATCGAACCATACACTCATCGTAGTATGTAACCGCTCTTTTGTTGAGACTACAGTTTGTAGCGATCTCGGTTGTTGCGGCTTGGACGCAGTCTGAGCAAGATAATGCGGAGATGTCTCCTCTGCAGAGGAACATGCCATGGACTGTGTCGGGGCTAAGACCGGTTGTGGCGTTGGAATAGTGTCCGAGAGAGGAGCTGTCGCGGAGAGTGGAGAGTAGGAGGTCGCGGTTTGCTTCGTATGGACTGGGTTGTGTGAAGTTTTCGATAGGATTGCAGAAAGTAGAGATGTGTTGAGGTTGAGACATGGTCTGGTGAGATAACAGAGAGAAGAGGAAGAAGAAAAACAGAGGAGTGGAGAGTATAGTCATGATTCTTGCCATTTTTGTTTGTTGTTGTGTTCTCTATGAGACAATAGGAAACAGATGAGTTAGAGACTTTATAGTAGAAATAAAAGAGTTTTTCTTTGTTGATTTATTCAAAATAATATCCAAATAATTATCATGTTGTACTAATTCAGAGAAAGAATATGTAAAACTACTTGATGCATTTGTTTAACTAGTCTCTGAAGCAAAACAAAAACTCAGTCCTACAATTTGGAAGACAGAGTTTTGATGATGTAGAGAGAGAATAAATTACTGCAACCATGAAAAAGATAGGCTTGAAGTGCAGGAACATTAGGACAAGAGCCAGAGGCAGGTAAGAACCAACCCGAAAAGAGATGTAGCAGATGATGGAGAAGTTATGGGATCATTAAGATTGAGTAACCAGAAGCCTATTTCATGCATGCAATATTTATATCTTTTATTCGATCAACTATTTCATGCATGCAATATTTATTTTGCCAATCAATCCAATTATAAATTAAACATCACAAAACAACAGTGAAAAGTTAGAATAGATGAAAGAGAAACAACTGGTTTAGCTAACAAATTGTAGGATTTGGTAGAGAACATAACTTAAAATTGCATAAAAATAAAACAATCTCTTTTGGAAATATAGTATATAAAGTAAAACATCTAATAATTTTGAGACCATGAGTTTGTAAAACTATTAATTTACAGAGAGATAAATGAATCGATAAACCGTTTTACAACTAGAAAAATTTATTAGTTTATCGAATTTATTAATCTATAGAAGTTTTATAGTAATAACTAAAATGTCAATAAATTTCCATGTATTTGGTTTGGTTTGATTTGTGTATATTCAAGCCGGTTTGAGTTAAGGTATGTTTTCCGTTTTTCGGTCATTTACAAAACATTTATGTAACATTTCAATTTAAAAAAAAAAAATAATTTCCCCAACATCTTTGTGGATGGGAAGACCATTGTTGCTAAAACAAGGAAGATGTGTAAGGGAGTAAAACGAGTTTTGCTACACCAAAACAAAACAGATACGCGATCTTAAGGAAATTATCCCAGCCACTGAGAGCAAAATGGTAGAACTCAAAGCAATTCATGATGATTTGCTAAGATGGGTGGAGCGAAATGAGCATTCTGGCAGCCAACGACAAAGGCTTAGCCAAGTACAGATGTGGATTGATAAGGCAGAAACACTTCGAATCGAGGTTGTTGATCTTCTGATCTCCAAAGACGAAGAGCTTCAACGATTATGCGTTAATGGTCTTTGCTTTAGAAATGTACGAAATAGCTATCTTTAAAGTAAAAGGTCTTTCTCTAAAACTAATAGAGATGAAAACCCTCACAACTGCAGCTTCAGACTTTTAGTCGGTAACTGAGCTTTCTGCTGCTTCTGCATGTTTCGAAGAGAGGCCATTTAGTCTCACAATTATTGGCCGAGAATTGATAATGGAAAAGGCATGGGAGCACCTTAACGATGATGGTGTTGGCATTGTTAGTTTGCATGGTATGGGTGGAGTGGGAAAAACTACACTCCTCACGTAAATCAACAACAGGTTAGTGAGCTCCAATTTTGATCATATGTTGTGGATTGTTGTCTCGCAAGACTTAAGCCCGCGGGAAAAACTACACTCCTCACACAAATCAACAATAGGTTTGTGAGCTCCAATTATGACCATGTGTTGTGGATTGCTGTCTTGCAAGACTTAAATCCGCGGGTCTAGATCGGGTGTGAAAACATTGGTGAAAACATATTGAATTACATATATTCGGGGAATTTTTTTTATTAGACAATATTATAACACATCAAAGGTCACACACATTCTTAGAACACACATATAAATCAATCTTCATATATAATCATATTGGATTCGATCATAAACCCACAAGTGCTAACACCGAAGTTGTCATGGCTGTAATGAAAACCCTCCCAAATATTTCCTTTCCTGCATTACAAAAAAAGCCAAACATATTATTAATGTTTTTTTTTTTGCATTTGTTTTTACATATTAAAATATTATTTTTTCTGTATTTTAAACAATTCACATCTTTTTAATTTTTTTTTTTTTTTTTTGCAAATTATAGATGCAAATAATTTCATAAGACCGAGTTAATTTTCTCTTTGACAAACAAATTCTGATTAAAACACAAAAAGTTGCGGTATCATCTAAAAACCTGTTGGTAATTTTCTCTTAACATGTAATTATGTAAACTTAAAAAGAAACGTAATTAAGCAGAAAAAAGAAAAGAAAATTCGAGGCTATATATAGTATTTGCTCACCTTTCATAACATTAATAGAAGATGAGCCGCTCGGTGACTGAGCAGTTGGCAAACCTGATGTGTCATACTTCAAAAGACATTTAGGAATAACGTAGTGAGCTATACGAGCATTGTTGCAACAGCTTGAGACTCCTTGGACCGCAAGTCTCAAGCAGACGCTGCAATTTGCTGGATCAAGATCAGGACTACACTGAACCATTGTGTCTAATGTATACGATCCCTCCAAGTGATTTACTCGATTCCTATCCCTCACGTAATACGGCGTCGAAGAAGACACAGAAGATGCCGTGAGGATGATTAGCTGCTCTACCTTATCTGATAATGTTCGTTGGAACGAGTTGAAAACGGAACTAGGAAACGAAACAGTAGAGTACAGAGCCGCCCAAGGACCGTCTTCGACGAGGCTGAAGAAGGAGAAATTGGAGTATCGAACCGTACACTCTTCGTAGTATATTATCGCATTCTTTTGGTAAGTGCAGTTGTTTTTAGTAATCTCTAGTGTTGCGGTCTTGACACACTCTGAACAAGATGTTTTGGTGATGTCTCCTCTGCAGAGGAACATGCCATAGACCTTGTCAGGGCTAAGACCGATTGTGGCGTTGGAATAGGTTCCAAGAGAAGAAGCTTCGCGGAGAGTTGAGAGTAGGGTTTCGCGGTTTGATTTGTATGGGCTGGTTTCTGTGATGTTTTGTGATGATTTGTCGCAGAAAGTGTGCATGTGTTGAGGTTGGGACATGGTTTTGTGAGATAATAGAGAGGAGAAGAAGAAGTAAAACAAAAAGGCAGAGAATCTTATTAAAATTGCCATTTTTCTTGTTCTTTCTTGTTTATGAAGATAGATTAAAACAGAGGAGAAAGTGTAGCAATTTATATAGGGAAAGATCTTTTTTTTTTGTTTATTAATTCATTTAAATAAATAACGTCCTATACCAATTCAGAGGAAGAATATATATGTAATAATTATTGTTTCAGGTGACCAATCAGATGATTTCACCAGCAAGAGTTGATCAATCCAAATTTCTGAACATAAAACATCATCTTTTATTTACTTGTTCTTTAAACCATATGAAACTAAGACAAAAGCATAAAGTTAACACAATTAGCTTTGTTAGCTTATGAAGCGAAACATAGACTTGTTCTATACAATTTTGGAAGTTTTTGGTTCTCTAAGCCCTAATTTTAAAAACATCTTAGAAATGAGGGATTCAAAATAACCATTTAGTCATGATTTTTTCTCCTGAACCATAGTTTCACAAAACACTTCAGAAAATTCTCTTTTAACTCTAGAAAGGAAAGTCAATGGATGAGAATAATCCATAATAATTGCCTCAAGTTCCACGAAAATGACGTGGATCATGCAATTTCGATCAAGAACCAACGTAAGGATTATGTTAGATAAGTAATTCTATAATTCTTGAAGTAGTTTGAATAGTACTACATGAAATAGTATTATTTTGGACTCGATCTTTCACTTTACTTCTTTGTTTGTTTCTTTTGTTAGTAAGCAAATGATGTTCAACTTTTGTAAACAGAAATCTTCCAAAAAGAGTAATTCAAAGTGGGAATAATAAAATAAATTTTAAATTTTAAAAACAGATATCGGTTATCATGTAAAATATAATGTATTAGATGACCTCATGTCGAATTTTCAAAGTTATAATTAGTTTAAGAAACTAAAAGTGTTGACAAATATCAACCTTAAAATACTTCAGTTGGGGTCCTCTAGGATAAATTATAATACTAACAATTAGTAATACTCTACCAAAATAAAAGAGAAAATTATATTAATAATAAAAGCATACTATTAACAATTATTGGACCCAGCCCAGCTATGCGAATATTTATGTATATCTTACGCTTGTAAACTGATAACCCTAAGAACAAGTGTATACTTTTTTCGTTTTATTCTTAATTCGACTTTGAGTTTCCATGACGGATCATCATATGATATGACCACGTCAAAAATTTGAAGAATAATACGTTATTTTTTTAGTTTGCGAAGACGTTCCCACTAGATTTGATGTATCATGTTTAAAAATGCTTGGTCTAAAATTTGAATTTAAGACTTCGTGTTATAGTCGTTGTCTATCAATCGATCTACTGCTGAACTTTTTATAAAATGTAGACATTAAGGGTTATATGCGGTGTTAATTAGCAGATTGCAAAAAATATTTTAAAGGAAAAAATTGGATATGTATCAAACTCCAATTTCTTCTTCTTTTATTGATCAACAATTCATACAAACATCAGAAACAACATGATTTTTTTTTTTTTTTAACCATATTCACATCTTTTGTGATTTTTGATCTTAAGAACTTAACACATGATACAGCTTGAAGGAATACAAATGATTACGAGTCAATAATATTTATAATCCATAAATCATCAAATTTGATCACAGATCCACAAGTGCAAACACCAAAGCTATCATTGTAACAACAATTCTCCCAAATATTTCGTTTCCTGCCAAAAAAAATGTTTAAATCAGTTATATCATATATCATATAAAACGTTAAAAAATAGGATGATTATATGATCAAAACTATACATAAAAATAAATCATACAAAGGTTTTTTTATTTTTATTTTTTGTGGGTCAAATAATGTTCACCTTTTATAACGTTAAAAGAAAACGACCCGCTAGGACTTGGAAGGTTCTGTGGCCGCGTGAAAGGCAGCGGCGGGGGCGGCGATAAAGAAGGAGGCGGCGACAGAGCCGGGGACGGTCGAGGCGGCGGAGATAGAGGAGGAGGGGACGACGGAGACGACGGTGGCGATGGCAAAACAGAGGTTGTATACCGCAAAAGACATTTAGGAGTAAAGACCTGAGCAAAACTTGGTAAACCGCAACAAGATGAAACTCTTAAGAGAGCAAATCTTAGACAAACAGTACAGTTAAACCGATCAAGATCAGGACTACACTGAATCATTGACTCCAATTCATAAGAACCCTCTGATTGAGTCACACGTTCTTGATCCTCGACGAAGTATGGAATCGAAGAGGACGAAGAAACATTGAGAATCAGTTGGTTGAATTTATCCGATAGTGTTTGATTGAACCGATTCGAGTTTGGAAGAGGACGAACAAAGTAAAGAACGATGCTTGGTCTGACCTCCAATTCAGAGAAGAAGGAAACATTTGAGTATCGAACCATACACTCTTCGTAGTATATAACCGCTCTTTTGTTGAGACTACAGTTTGTAGCGATCTCGATTGCTGCGGTTTGGACGCAGTCTGAGCAAGATGTTGTACTGATATCTCCTCTGCAGAGGAACATGCCATGGACTGTGTCGGGGCTAAGACCGATTGTGGCGTTGGAATAGGGTACGAGAGAGGAACTGTCGCGGAGAGTGGAGAGTAGGAGGTTGCGGTTTACTTCGTATGGACTGGTCTGTGTGAAGTTTTCGATAGGATTGCAGAAAGTATACATGTGTTCAGGTTGAGACATGGTTTGGTGAGAAAACAGAGAGAAGAGGAAGAAGAAAAACAGAGGAGTGGAGAGTATAGTCATGATTCTTGCCATATTTTTGTTGTTAACAACAGAACAGAGGAGATGGAGAATTTATAGTAGAAAGAAATGAGCCTTTCTTTTGTTGATTTATTCAAAACAATTTATAAATAATGATGTTGTACCAATTCAGGCAAAGAATATGTAAAGATATAGTTGTTTTCATCCATGATAGCTATATCTTTAGTTCATTATTAAGAACAAATCATAAAGTTGACACTCTTGTTTGTAAGCAACAAAGACTTAGTCTAACAATCTAAAACACAGAGTTTGATGCAGAGAGAGAAGCAGATTCATTTTTATGTAGTCTAAAAATCTTTCCCCAATTCAAATTGAGAACAAACGTAGTGTTAAATTTGAAGGTAAGATTTTGGATATAGAAGTTGTAATTTAATGGATTTACCACATAATTTTTGTTTTCTTCTTTATGTTAGACATTAGGTGTTCATCCGGTGTTAATTAGTAGATTTTAGATAACAAACAAATTTGAAAGGTAAAAAAATGAATATGTGTCAAACTCCAATAACTTTTATTGATGAATCCATACAAACATCAGAAGTTCAGAACTCTTTCAAAAGCATATTAACATATTTTTTTGTGTGTGTGTATTGATCTTAAGCACATAACGCATCGCACATATTGAAGGAAATACATATCAATATTTATAAATAAACCATCACAAATCATCAAATTTGATCACATATGCCCAAGTGCAAACATCAAATTAAGCAGTCATTGCAACAACTATTCTCCAAAAGATTTCGTTACCTGCCACAAAAAAAAGAAAGAAAGAATTAATTAGATTAGAACCAATCCTATCAATAATATGTTCTAATGAGATTGCATAACAGAATATAAAAATATGCTCACCTTTTATAACGTTAATAGAAAACGAGCCGCTAGGACTCGGAACGTTCGGCGGACGCGTGGAAAGCAGCGGTGGTGGTGGTTGCGGCGCCTGCGATAAAGAAGGAAGGCGGCGACGACGGTGGTTTTATACCACAAAAGACATTTAGGAGTAAAGATCTGAAACACACTTGGTGAACCGCAACAAGTTGAAACTCTTAAGAACGCAAATCTAAGGCAAACGGTAGAGTTAAATTGATCAAGATGAGGACTACATTGAATCATTGACTCTAACTCATAAGAACCTTCTGGTTGAGTCACAAGTTCTTGATCCTCTATGAAATATGGAATTGATGAGGATTGAGAATCAGTTGGTCGAATTTATCAGACAGAGTTTGATTGAACCGATTCAAGTTTGGAGCAGGTTTATGTTAAACTAAAGGCTATTCAGCTCACAAAGAGACTCATCAAAGTGAGCTCACAAAGACACTCATCAAAGACAAAGATCAAGATGAAGTGCTAGTGATCTGTATAAGGCCGAGCCAAAGGAGGGGCCCATTGTATTGGACCAAAGCTTCTAAATGGTCAAAGTATTGGAGGAAAAAACAAGTCCAAAGTTCACCAGATTTGACCAGACTTCACCAGACTTGAGCAGACTTGAGCAGAGTTGAGTAGCAGACTTGAGTAGTTTGAGTTTGAATTTGAATTTTGAATTCAAACTGATATAGCTGTTAGGTGCTGTCACTTTCACCTTAGGAATATGTGTTTGTTTGCACTCTCTCTTGTATGTCTTTAAATACCTTGTATCTATGAACAAATAAACCAAGGAGACTTAGTCTCTCTTCACCAAATTCTCTCTTTACATTTATGCAAATTCTCTCAATCTCTCTTTTATAATTCTGCACATTCTAAACTTATTCTCTCTCTTGTTCTTCATCATTCTCTCTTGTTCATCATTCTGGTTACTCAAATCTTTCTTATTCTCAATATTCTAGCAGTTTATTGTGAGAAAGACCGGTGCGTGGACTAGTTTCCATGAGTGTGAAGAAGGAAACATCGGAGTGGAGACTAGCATGGACAAAAGCTTGAGCCGGCACTAAACCGAGGGATGAGCCAATAACATTGCACGGTTCTTCGGATTCTTGAGTATCAAGAATGCCTGAAGTATGATAATGGAAACAAGTGCTGCACTCTGGCTCAGAAGAACAAATCCTCATTCTTCTTTTGATCTTTCAAACTTATAACAAAGAAGAAGAAAAAAAAACAATTTTGTTTTGAGGATAACTTTCCGATATTGAGTCTGTAACAGAAACCCTAAATCAAGATACGTCAAGAACAGAATTTCCACTCAAAATTTTAGGGATTTCATAAAAAAAAAAAGAAGATCTTTCTGGTTTCGATTTATATAAAATTAAAAGCGTTTCTAATTTCTTCACTTGCTTCGCTTTTACGCTTTCTAAGTTTCCTTTTTTTTTTTCGTTGTCGCGGTGTTTTCAAGCCGGGCGGTTTCTAGTAATAGCATTTCATTTCATCATATGATCTGACCACGTTAAAAATATGTACTTATAGTTTTTTTTTTATAATAAACAATGTCATTTATGAATTTTAACAGTTTGCAAAGACGTTCTCACTAGATTTGATGTATCATATTTGAAGATGCTTGGTCTAAAATTTGAAATTAAGACTTCGTGTTATATATAGTCGTTCTGTCGTTGTATTATTATCAATCGATCTACTGCTAAACTTTTTTAAAAATGCACACATTAAGGATTTTATGCGCGGTGTTAATTAGTAGATAGCAAAAAATATTTAAAGGAAAAAAATTGGATATGTATCAAACTCCAATTTCTTTTTCTTTTATTGATCAACCCATACAAACATCAGAATTAGCATGTTTTGTTTTTGTGTGGTTTGGATCTTAAGAACATAACACATGAGACAGATTGAAGGAATACAAATTAATATGAATCAATAATATTTATAATCAATAAATCATCAAATTTGATCACAGATCCACAAGTGCAAACACCAAAGCTGTCATTGTAACAACAATTCTCCCAAATATATCGTTTACTGCCATAAAAAAAAGAAAAAAAAATTAGAGCCAATTATATCAATAATATATTTAATCAGATATATCATAATAAAATATTTTAAAATAGGATGATTATATTATCAAAACTATACATAACAAAAAAAAGATAACACAGAGATATGCTCACCTTTTAAAACGTTAAAAGAAAAGGACCCGCCAGGACTTGGCGGCGAGAAAAGCGGCGTGTAATAGGTTCCGACTAGGTTGCGGTTTGCTTCGTATGGACTGGATTGTGTGAAGTTTTCGAAAGGATAGCAGTAAGATAACAGAGAGAAGAAGAAAAAGAAAAACAGAGGAGCAGATAGTATAGTAACGATTCTTGCCATTTTCTTGTTGTTAACAACAAAACAGAGGAGATGGAGAATTTATAGTAGAAAGAAAACAGCTTCTTCTTCTACTTTTTTTTGTTGATCTTTTCAAATAATGATGAGCCGAAAGAATAAAGTGATGTTATACCATTTCAGACGAAGTATATGCGGGGATGTCTCCTCTAAATAATGATGTTGTTATGCCATTTCAGACGGAAGAATATGTAAAACTATCATAGTTTTCATCCAGAGCCGGTCCAATCATAAAGTTAGGCAAAACTACGTACAAGCACATCGTATACCAAGAACGAGTCGGATACAAATCTATTGAATATATTTCATTCCATGTCTTGCTATTTTTTACCAAAGGAAAAAAAAAAAACAACAAATCATAAAGTTGCCACTTGTTTTTTTAAGCAAAACAAAGACTTGATCTAACAATTTGACAGACAAGCGTTTGATGCAGAGAGAGAGAAGAAATGACTGCAGGCTGCAGCAGATTCATGGAGGCGGACGGGAGAAAATGAAACCATGAACAGGATAGGCTTGAAGTGCCGGAGTTGTTGAACCAAACATCATAGGAGAAGAACAACGTCCCGGAAAGAGATGTAGCACCTGATGGAGGAATCGTGGCACCATTAAAGGAAAAGTAACCAGAAGTAGAGGAGCTAGTCGTGGATCCACACGCGGTGCATCCAGATGCTGGGGAAGAAACACCAGTGGTTTCAGGGGGTCTCTGAGCACCCGAGCTTAAGGGAGACATATGAGCAGCAGGAAATGAAGATGTTGTTGTTACACTAGCAGGGTAGGAACCAAAAGCAGAACCAGTCATGCTTTCTTGCGTTGTAGCAAAAGTTGTCCTCTGAGGAAACATCGGCGGCGATGGGCTTGATGGGGAAACGAATGTGCTTGGCCTCGAGTCTATGGGAGAGATATGAGGAGCAGGAAACAACCCACCTGAAAACATGAGATTA
>OVAY01002157.1:0-20482 GCA_900406395.1 Kernera saxatilis | reverse complement strand
AGTCTAAATAATGTGGCAGGATCAAGGATGGATTTCATAGTTGAAGGATTACATACTATCAATGGGGTTCGCCGATACAGATATATTCTTTTGTGGTTGTTCTCTCTGGTTTTCTTATTGATCATATCATAGAGAGTCTCTCACATACCGCTACATTCCAAGAACTGGATATACAAGAACCACTCATGGATGAAACAGATACAAAGGTTAGCATTGTTCTTTGATCAAGTTTTTCATTTACGAGATCATGTTTTGCTTTTCTTGATTTAGTATATATATATCATTCAGTTTGACAAGGCAGCTACTGACTGGAAAAACACCAATGTGAGGTTCAAGGATACTGTGACAAAAGTGATAACTCAGACTTTCCTTTAAGGTCAATATCAAAATCTATCTCTATCAATAAAAAGCTCATTGTTTTCTCTTTGATTCCACCTGACATCCAACCAAAAGTTATGTATAGATATCATCTCCAAACAAGGACCTCACAAAAGAACTAGAGAGTGACCCTCAACTGAGACATGCACAGAATGACTCTGTTTCTTAGTTCTTACTTTCTTTTGTTGCAATGCAAATTAATCCAGAAATTTTAAAGGTGCGTATACTTTCATAATTGTGTCTCGTCACTAAAGAATTATGATATGTTATTGGAAAACGCTTTGGCATGTAGCTCAATCCTAAATTAAATCTGCCTGGCAAGATAGAAGATTTGAGAAGCGCAGTAGTGAAGGCTTAGGAGGAATCATTACATTGGTGGGAAGCTAATAAAGATACGTCTCAGGTCACATTCACGCAGCTTGGAGGAATAAGGATTACGTGTGGTGGTGTTTTTTTTGTTTTTTTTTTAAAAAATCATGTGTGGTGGTGTGGTTAGCACGAGATCATTTGTAAAAGTTTTTTAGTATATAATGTTCTGTAATTTTGTCGATTATAATTACAAATAAATTTTTAAAAAATCAATTCTATTGCATTTGGCATTGAGTATTTGTTCATTTGGCATTAAATTTTTAAAAAATTGACATTGCTTTGGATTTTTCAGAAAAAAACAAAAAATTTGATTAACGGTGATTAGCTGACACGTCATCTCCGAACAACAAAAGTTTAACGGTATTAATCGAAATGTATAAATTGACCCGTTATCATAAGTGTAGGTATGTAATTCAAATTATTTTGATGTGTGAGTATGTTTTAGCACAGATAAAAAGTGCAGGTATGAATTTGGGTCGCAACGAATTGTGCAGGTATGAATTGGCCATTTAGAAAACGGAAATTTAACGGTGTTAGTCGAAAGGTATGAATTGGCACATTTTCGTAAGTGCGGGTATGAAATTCAAATTATTTTAATGTGTGGGTATGTTTTGGCACAGATAAAAAGTGTGGGTATGGATCTGGACCGCAACGCATTTTGCAGATATGAATTGGCCGAATTCCCCACAAATTCACAATAAAACGAAATAGTTAAGAAAAAAACCCGCGCGCTTAGAGGGTGTGCACCAGGTGCATTTGCACTAGACCCCAAATATGTAAGTTTAATTTTCTTTGTATTTTAAGGCTTTAAATTTTTAAAATATTTGTAAAAAATGCTCAAATTTTTAAATACATCAATATTGCTCTTAATTTGTGAAAAAAAAAATTGATGATTGCACCGGACCCACACGCATATTGAGCCGGGCCTGATCTGGTCACACAAAACCAAGGCTCGAACTGTACGGCCAAGCTGTTCCCTATGAGATCTAACAATTTGATTGGTAGTGCCAGAGACTACACACGTGGTTCGATATAACTAAACCCACCTTTGCTTTCCACCAAACCGGTTATATTATTTTATTTTTTTGCTAAAGCAAACCGGTTATATTATTACTATCACTATTTTTCATTATTGTTATGATCCGTAAATTCGAAGGAAGAAGTTATTATAAAATGGAACCGACGTATATATATATATACGATTACGCTTCCTAAATTCCAACTAATAGCATTGCGTATGTAGAAGGTACCGTACATTATTCATAGTAAGCGTACACAATAGGCGCCAACCGCCAACGCAGTTATTTAAATTCAGATGATAAAAAGTTATTTTCCGATTAATTATAATTAAATCGTTCAACCATGGGAGTTAACTAATTAAGATTAAGCCTAAACCCTAATGATTGGACCATCAAAAGTCAAAGTCCCAACTAAGCGAGACCCAAACGAGGGTCACTTTTTTCAAGTTCTCTTTTTATGAATCTCTCTCTCTCCTCGCTTGTCCTGTCATAACACGACACGATACGTAAGAGATGATTATGGGACCCACTTGTGGAGGTCCACCATATTGTCACGATATACCTTAATTAATCTAAAATATCAAAACCTTCTTCAACTATTTATTTTGTTTAAAAATAACGCATATGTATTTGGATTCGAATAAACCACCCAGACTGTATAAATGAATGACATCGCAATTTGGAAATTATCCGAATGTTAACTAACTTCAATTAAGAATTCCAAACAGCTAATTGTCGTGGAGTTCTTTTTTTTTTTCTTTTTTCCATCGCTCTTGAGTTATGTTTCCTCCAATTCCAACAATTAAAATAAGAGAAAAGTGGGAAACTTAAAAAAACTATATAATTAATCGTTGCGAGAAATAGTCTTGAAGAAAAATCAGAAAACAGGAAAAATGTATAGGATTAACCATGAAAATAAGTTTGGTGCAGTTCTGTAAAATATATCGGGTATCAGAAGTTCACAACCGATATATGGCCTGTTAGTAAAGTATAGTGGGCTTTCAATTGAGGAAAAGTCAAAAAGAACATTGTCACGTGTTCGAAATATAAAATCACCGTAAAAAAATAAAAGTGTGGCTGCTGGGATTCGAGCCCAGGTCTCCACGGCCACAACGTGGAATTCTTACCACTAAACTACAGCCACTTTCTATGTATATTACAGCACCTGGAAGTTATTTAGCTTATAAAGAAAACCTTTCGTATGTATTCTCCGTTACTCTTCTTCACTAATCCTGTTTTAATTACTCTTAATGACCACTCACCACTAATCATTTACTCTGGATCCTTCCCCACTTCCCACCACTAATAAACCTTTAAATTACTCTTAATCACCACTAACCTAAGAAAATCAGTATAAATTCGAACCATCGCAAGCCAATCTTATCACACAAACATAAAATTACCAAAACTAAATCCACACCAATTAAAATTATGGCTTCAAACACCACTTTCCTCTTCGCTACCGTCGCACTTCTCCTCCTCCTTCTCCACCAAAACACCACCGTCTCCGGCAGAGATCTCCCGGCGGAGTCTACCAACATAGCGGCGAGGCTCGAAAGCGGAGGACTAATGGAGTGTTGGAACGCATTGTACGAGCTTAAATCGTGCACAAACGAGATCGTTCTTTTCTTCCTCAACGGCGAAACCAAACTCGGTGTTAGTTGTTGCGAAGCCGTCGACGTCATCACCACCAATTGTTGGCCGGCGATGCTCACTTCTGTCGGATTTATGCCTGAAGAAGCTAATGTCCTCCGTGGCTTTTGCCAGAATCCAAACTCCGGCGACTTTTCTCCGGCTCCTTCTCCCAAGAAAGCTTGATTGTGATTACCATATTAATACACGCACATGGTTATAACAAATTATAAATTTAGTCTCATTCCAATAATTTGCGTTTGCATTTGCGTTTTGAACTTCTTTGTATTTACCTGATCATAAATTGATCACTGATCAAGAGTTTAACGAATCATAAACTTTATAATTTAAATCTCAAATAAAAGATTAAACTCTATCACCAAATCAAAGATTGAAAAACTTTTTATTCAAAATCCAGACTTTTTTTATCTCGAGCCAGAACATGTAAAGAAAAACAGAGACAACATCTCTGGCAAATTAAGTGACTTGTTTGAGAAGATACCGAATCACATACATAAAAGTAGAAAACGAAGATAACTCGAGAACACAACAAAAGCACACGATTTTGGCATAGCGTTTACACTCTTCCATGGTCAATTCTTAGATTCGGCTAAGTCATGGAGGGCTCAAGGAGTTAGCCACGTCAATCACGAACCTGTACCTAACATCAGACTTGGCAAGCCTCTCCATTGCAGAATTAATCTCATCCATCTTAATCAATTCAATATCAGCGGTAATGTTATGCTTAGCGCAGAAATCAAGCATCTCCTGTGTCTCCTTCATCCCTCCAATGTCACTTCCTCCCACCATTTTCCTTCCTGTTGACAAAAAGTCAGGTTAACTTGTGTTACACGAAACAAGAGTTTGCGGATAAAAAGTTTACAGGGTTTTCTTTACCGAGAACTAGAGGGAAGATTGGTAGCTCGAGAGGCTTCTCAGGTAAGCCTAAAGTGACGAGCTTTCCGTTGACTTTGAGTAAACCGAGCAACGGAAACAGAGCATGTACTGCTGATACCGTATCAATAATGTAGTCCATAGTTCCAATTGCAGCCTGATTTTTCCACGCAAACAAAACAAAACAGAGACTTTCTTGTTTCAATTTCATGCTTTCCGTTACTACTATGTAAACTTGGTTTAAAGTAGGGGTGTCTAATCCGGTTTAACCGATCGAACCTTATCGGAAAAATCTATCTTAAAACCAATCTAAAAAGACAATAAACCGACTCAGTTCCAAACAAACGGTAACTAAAACCAAGACGAACCGGAAAAAGGAAATAAAAAAAAATTAAAAACTTAAAAGCCGAATCTGAACCAAAAAGATCCAGACCAAAACCGAACCGAAACAAGATTGGAACACCATAGTTTAAAGATAACTCTTTGTTACCTTCATCTTCTGGGGATCAGTTGAGACAAGAAACGAATCAGCACCAAGTCGATTAATCGCTTCGTCTTCTTTGTTAGGAGAAGAACTAATCACAGTAACTTTCAAACCAAAAGCTTTACTAATCTTAACAGCAACATGACCAAGCCCACCAAGTCCAGCCACACCCAGATGCTTCCCTGGCTCAGTCATACCATAATACTTCATTGGACTATACACAGTGATTCCAGCACACAGCAATGGTGCACCTGAATCGCTCGGTAACCCCTCGGGAATCCGCAAAACAAAGCGTTGATCGACCACAATGGTCTCGGAATATCCACCGTAGTTCTTGGTTCCATCGGATCCAATCGCATTGTATGTGAAAGCCATTTGGGGGCAGTAATTTTCAAGATCTTGGTTACACGATTCGCAAGATTGGCACGAACCCGTGATCACTCCTACTCCTACACGGTCTCCTTCTCTGAATTTCGTCACGTTTTTGCCAACTTTTGTAGCGATTCCAACGATTTCATGCCTGATAAGGTTTTGTTATATAATCGGAAAATTGTTTAAAATACGAGATGTGTGTTTGATTTTCTTAATTTTTTGGTTACCCGGGAACTACAGGGTAATACGAGTATCCCCAGTCGTTTTTGATGGTATGTAAGTCAGTGTGACACACTCCACAATACAAGATCTTCACTGTTACATCATTTTCACCATTGTCTCTGCAGAGTAAACATCAAACTATATTATCAAAAAAAAAATCATCAAACTTTTCTAGATGAGACAAACAAAAAACTTTGTAACAGATCTCAGATAAATGTTTAGATTTTGTTGAGCATAAAATTGAAAAAGAAGATCTAAGAACCTAGATCCTTTTTTAAACTTATTCAAAAAGAACGATCTAAGTAACGGTCCGTACATAAACCGAAACAGTGAAACAGAGTAGGAGGAAGATCTTGGATTTTGGTCTGAGAAAACATAATGAAACAAGAGACTGATGAGAAGAATATGAACCTTCTGGAGAATTGAAAAGGAGAGAGAACGCCAGATTTGTCTCTGGCTGCCCAACCAAAGGCTTTGTTCGGATGCTCTGTTTCTGGAGATTTCGCCATTGTTTCTGCCTCTGTCTTTGTCTCAGCGAGTAAGAGATTGGGTTTATGTTCTGTGGTTGTCTCAGAGGAGAGGTGCATATATGGACACTCACAGAGGAGAGGAGTAGTAGCTCGAGCTATTAATTCCCCTTTTATTGCTTTCATCAGTACATTAAGAAAATATTTGTTTTTTCCATTGCATGATACTAAGAAAGTTATAGTGAATAATATGCCACTTTAGGAATATATATCTTATAATAAAATTATGGTTGATTGATCATCATCATCAAAATTAATAGGACGTATGAATGGCCTCGATTAGTTGTCGTCTAAACGCGTTTAAATTCATTAGTTTTATAGTTAAAAATCTAGAAAACCATTAGTATGTCATACTATTGATAATGAGCTGATTCACTTACTTATTAATACTCAACTTTTATGTGGGAATCCTGACAAAACCCGGATTAACGGCCATTTAAAGCTTCCGGTGAAATTTTTGCATAGCCTATTGATTTGCTGGGAATCAATGTCTAATTGTGTATATATAGCACTCTTACGGTTTTAAAGCATGTATACTATTATTATATTGATGATGAAATAAAAAACACTCTTAGAGGTGCAAAGGGTTGTTTGTATAATTAAGATGTTTCCATGCAAAAACTCAAGTAAATAATTTCGATTTTAAATTTTACTTTACTTTTTGGGGTTTTTTTTTTTTTTTTTTTTTTTTTTGTGCACTTCTCTTTGGGGTATCTATTATTCCTTTTTGTTATAAATTTTGGGGGTATCTATGATTGATTATGCTAGATGGGCGTTGTGGATATTACGAATTGAAATACCAATCTCGACATATTACAATTAATGCTTCGTTCTCGTTTCACATCATTTATGTGATCAATTTTATTATTTATCATACGAAGAAATATAAAAAGTACTTAATATTAAAGAAAAACAGAACAATGCTTCTACAAGGATTTCGTTTGATTCGTAATAAATTATCGTGTATCCAGAATCAGAATAGTTGGAATCACGACGATTCAGTTCTATATTTATGCAAATTAATCATTTGTTTTATAAACTCAGGTTTGGATTTTGATCTATCAAAAGTACTTAAGATTTTGTAATCAAATTCATCCTTATATCTCAGTATTTACTAATTTATCAACGAACTCGCTAGAACTAGATAGGTGGTGGTTCATCATAAATCGGTGGTGGTTAGTACTTAGAAGAAGTAGTGGATGCGTTTATAACTACAATAAAGAATGGACACGTATCTAAATGATATTGGCTGTTCCCTACATGTATTGATGTATAGTTGACAGGTCGGGGCTCGAGAGTTTGGTGGCCTCTTAAATTGCTGCAATTAAAAGGGTTGTCGAGTTAGTTGGTTTCACAACTTTAATGCTCCAGATCTGGATCCATCTTCGGATCCGGGTCTTCACCCGCACGTCAGAACTTTAAAGCCCGGCCTATCAAAGTTGGATATTTTACAAATTTTGATACTTGGGCCTGTCTAGGCCTGTGTGAATCCAAACGAAAACTGTAGGAGGCGCGTAATAAAGGGCCCAGCGACGCAAGAGTGTTTTTCGAACGCAAACGCAAAATCTAGCGTTTGTTGACGAATCGGTTGGTGTATAGGAAATCTGACGTTTCAAGTCATCTAACGAATCCAGGGTTTGCGTTTTTGGTTTAGAGAGCAAAAATAGACTAAATAAAAAATAGCTAGAACGATCGTTTTGCTATCGAGAACGCAAATGAAGAACTAGCGTTTCAAGCCTCTTTCATTGACATTTTTTTTTTTTGACGAATCGGTGTATAGAAAACAAACAAAAATAAAATATGGCGTTTCAATTCATGTAGTGAATCCAGCATTGGCGGTTTTCTAACGAAGACAAACATAATGTAAACAAAATTCCAAAACAAACGTTTTGCTGTCAAGAATCATAAACGCTAAACTAGCGTTTCAAGCCTCTTTCATTGTGCTGCTTTCTCTTCCCACCTCCTCTGCTTTCGCCTCTGTTTCTGTCTCTTCCACAGTCGCATCGTCGATCACTTTCTCTCCAGGAACGGCCTCTTCGTTCCTAACCTTCTGATCACCAGCCGAAGCTTTTGTCTCTGTTACTGGAGATTTTGTCTCCGTTACCGGAGGTTTTGCCTCCTTTATCGGAAGTTTTTCCTCCACCAAAGCTGTTTTCAGATCTTTAGTTACCGGCATCTTTTCCGGTGCTATCTTCTCGTCTTCTTTCGTTTTCTTCTCTGCCTTGTCCTATTAACCAAAAATCACAAATGATATAATAAAGATTAATATACTGAAGAATTTAACATCCCGAAAATGATTACATTATGCTTGTGTTTAATTCGCCGTGACTTACTTGAAGGAACAAGTTGCTAAGAGATTTCGCAGCGTTGATCTTCTCATCTTCAAGAAGTGAGTCCTTAAGCTCCTCCGGCGCCGGAGCTCCGGCTTCCGACAAAACTTTTGGCTTTAGTGCACAATTCCCCATATAATAGCCTTTTCTATTATAAATTCTTTTACTATTTCTTGTTCGAGTTATTAGATTAAGAACATGACTACATGAGCTATTATATAGGCATGCACACACATGTTCTGTATATAGTTGTGCCCGTCCATCTCGTTACGCGGTTAATTAGATAACGAGGTGCGGGATACAGAGAGGCCTAAAGACAAAAATACATCGAATCTTTAATATTTTTTATCTTGTATTTTATTAGCAGATTTTGTATTAGACTTTTACTCTTCACCTAGCAGAAATGACGTTAAAATGGCTAATTAATGTCGAAGGTTAGAGATTATCGACCAAATTAATCTTTTGGTTCCGACTTTTAATAACGGAAGGCTGAATCATGTAGAGACCGTAATTATATATTTTCCTAAATAATTAAATATCTTATTTATTCTACAGCTTTAACGTTTTTCCCTTTGGTAATTTAATCAAAAGGGCAGGCGAAATTGGCGTTGGACGATTTGTCTGGTGAATGTGGGGCTCTCGTATACTTTTGGTATATTTTTTTCTTCTAATATATCAATATTGTAGTTACATAGTTGGTGAACAAAAAAAAAAGAAATAGTTACATCATTATTAATAATAAACGGGTGTAAGAGTAGATTGCAAGAAAGTTTGGCTTCACAATTATTAGTTGGTAGGGTTTAAGTTTGAATATGTTCGTTAGAATGCAAGAAATAGTGTGTTCAGTAGAATGCGTATGAGATGATGAGATGATGAGATGATGAGATGATGATTAATAATTTGAGAAAGTTACTCCTTCCATGCTCCAAATAGTCTTGAATCAAGAAAACATGAACCAAATTGGGAAACAATCTGGTCCTTAACCGGATAAAACCCATCATATAACTGACACACCATCAAGTAGTCTTAAACAGTACAATATCAAGTATCATTCAAGCCATGGACGCTTCAAGATCAAGTCCAATGCTAATGAAGGTGTCACCGAGGAACTCCCAATTCTAAGAGACGATGAGAAATAGGAAGAAAATCAGCAAACACGATTCAGAAAATGAAAAACGCGGGAGATTTTGCGTTCTAATTTGCACAAACAATCAAGACGGACACGGTACTTGACAAAATGAACAGAAAAAAGAGAGGAAAAAGCTGAGTTTCAATGCAGAAAAAAAAAACATCCCAAAAACGTGTGGATCCAAATAGCAATAGAAAAATCGCAAGAACTTTGAAGCAACAAGTCATTGTGAACCATAACAATACATCGACGAAAGAGTTTGAATTACAAAAAGTACTATTCTTGTTCATTCATTGTCTGAAAGCAAGTCCTAATATATTGATTATTTTCGCCTTATATAGATCCAGCAGACCGGGGTCACAAAGGCGTGGCAAGTCCTATCGCATTAAGCAGAAGAACACAAGTCAGAGAAGCAAAGCTTTATGACAAACACGAGGAGCAACTAAAGAATCTAAGACCAACCATACATCTCAACAAGACATGATTCTGTATGAAAATTGAAAATCAATAATTCCTTTCTTCAAAAATCTGTCAAAAGTTTTTATCTTTGTCACGATTTGTTCCTAACCGAAACCACATTGGACGAGGACACAATTGCTCTAGCTTTGTTATCTTATAAAAAAACATGTCTTTCAAATATATTATCCAGTTTCATATCTGAAGCAGTTTTGTTTTGTTCGTTTACCACAGTTATGCTTCTATCAAGGATTTCATCTAAACCTTGCCATCTTTTTAAGGGATTAAATCCCATTTCAAAGGCGAGATTCTAGCTTACTAAACAATAAATATTCAGGTTCAATTTTATTCTCAAAACTTTCCAAGTGCCATAAAAGCCATTGATAAAGCAGAAAACAGATACAACCCTAGCACAAAGATGAATATTTACCCTGGGAAAGCAAGCTCCAACAGGAGGAATCAGCAGCGATGATTGACCGGAGCCGAGCTGAAGCAACCGCACTGTGAAGCGGAATCATCGTTTCAACGCTTCCCAAAGCCGAGAGAACCCTTCACATTACATGAATATTCTCTAAATTCCGTGTTTTTTGGAACGTTAAACAACCAATGTCTGGAATTAAGTAGAAGAAAATGAGTGCTCACCTTGACGCGCGAGGTATGGATTGGGGCAGTGAAGCGAAAGGAGATGAAGTCGTTGTTGGTTTAAGATTCAAGGACTTTTGAGTTACAGTTTTGGATCTAGATATTAAGCTTCTGGAACCTGCCATTAACACTGATCTGCAAAACGATGCCATCTCTGATTTTGAGAAAATGTGTTTTCCTGTGACGGGAATCTGAAGGAGAAGAGGAAACAATCACTAAACCCTACAACCTAAACGGCGTCGTTTCTAAATTCCGAAGAAGTAACACAAATTTGCCCTTGACTTTTAATTTATTCGTATACACCTCATTAGTTCAAAAAAGCAGAAAAAACATTCTGCAGAATAGTGAACAAGGCAACCACAAAATCTTGATCTTTATTAAATGGAATCCGATCTGCCTTTGGAATCTGAATGATTATTTTCATCGTCTTCTTGATTCTAGATGCTCCTATTTGTTAGTCTTTTTCATGACCTCTTGGTATTTTAATATTACCTCTCCGGTTATTGGACTTTGCCATTTCATATTAATTTTTCTTTTCATGTACGATAAAGTAATATGCAAACGAGATATAAAATTTTAAATTTGGCTCTAATATAAATTAAAAAAAACAAATAATACGAGGAAAAACAAATAATACAAGAGTACTAATTGCTCAAGAGTGGGCGAAAAAAAAAGATTGGTCGAGAGGCCAGAGGGTATGATAAAGCAAAGAAGCCCAGTGGGCCTAATCACTACAGAAGCTTTATTCTTAGATTATTGCCCCAAATGTTTCACAACTTTCGGATTCCCACCCTACAGAAAACAAATTGATAATATTAATCCAGATGCGATAGATTATCAAATCAAAACTGGTCGGGGTTGATCTTCGAGAGATTGTAAATTTATGGGAATTTTATCAACAAGGGAACAAATCATAACCACAAAAAATAAATATAAAAATTAAAAATACAAAAGGTAAAAATCTTGATCGTGTTTGCTATACATCTTTCATACTTCGTCGGCTCGACGCGCCACGGCTACTTTCCCTCGCGGACGATCCTGTAGCGCCACCGGATCTCGACAAACCCTCCGCCTGAGACAGAAGGCTACTCGTTCCCGCCGCGACTGGATCAGACAAGCTTTGTCTCCAACTACCGAAAACTCGGCCGCTACTCGACGATCCTCTCGAAGATCCCGTCGTACGGAATCTCTCCGATTCGCTGCTGTCTTCCCTCACGACTCTCAGAGGATTCTCCAGGGCTTGCACTATGTGTCTCATAAGAGGTCGTCTCGTTGGTTTAGGGTTAAGACAAGATCTAGCGACAATTGCCATTGCCCAGACTTCTTCTAAGAGGTCCTCGTCGACGAGAAGAGATTGGTCTAGAATGTTCGTCACTGGTTCTTTCTCTTGTGATGAAATGTAGGGCAAAATCTCTGTTAGGATTTGTTTGAATCGGGGTTCTTTGCATGAGCTGATTCCGAGTTTTCCTGTGATTAGCTCCAGTAGTATCTTGCCGAAGCAGTAGACATCGTAGCCACATGTTGCAGTAGCTGGAGAGCCTGAAATTTGGGGTGAGTTTTTATTTTTATTGTTAGAACATAAGAGAATGTTGGGTTTTTTTAACTGAAGCTAATGATAAACGCACCAGGAACACTTTCTTGAGAAGATCTGAAGAGAGAACAAAATCAAAAGGCAGAAGAAGCTTGTTTGTTAGATGTTTAATATAATTTGGCTAACTTATTCAACTGCGTGTCTGAATTGGAGACACTTACTGGGATAATCTGAGCAATCTGGCGATTTTCCGTGGACGGCCATTGTTTTCTTGATGACAAGCTTTGCTCAAGCTTCCAAGCCTTACTTCAAACTTATCATCCAGGAGAATGCTGCTTGCTTGAACATCTCTTTAAAGACAGTTACATTGGAAAACTCAGCATCAGTATGAACAAATGGTGGATTGAAAGTAAAACTCGTAAAAGGGATGATTTTTATACCTGTGGACGATAGATGGTGAACAATCATGGTGCAGATAAGAAAGACCCTCTGCTGCTCCCAATGCGATTTTCAGTCTGGTGATCCAATCGAGAGATTTCAATCCGTCGTCAACAAGGGAATTGGATTTATAGAACAATGAGCTTGGTAAATCCCTATTCGGCATGTACTTATACACCAAGAACTTATGGGTTGTGCTCTCTAAGCACTTTCCTACAAATGGGACTATTCTCGGATGAGCAAACCGGCTGAAGAAGTCCAACTCGGTTAGATACGCTTCGTTGTTCTTTGTCGATTCTAAGCTGATTCTTTTCACAACGATTTGCACTCCGGTTTCTAAAACGCCCTTGAAAAGATCCCCTGATTGTCCTTTCTTAATCAGGTTTGAATCGCGGAACTCCTTTGTGGCATTGAGCAACTGTTGATAGGTAAATGACGATCCAAGACTCGCAAAGTTTATAGATACTCCTCCTCTTGAGGGAAGTGATTCGTCAGGAGGCAATGGGCCAACGCCGTTGTGTCTCCCTCTAGGATGAGTACTAGTTGATGATCTGTTTCTTCGACGGACACAGAAACTCACTGTTATTGGTAAAAGTATGAGAATGAGCATAAGCAAAATAGACCCTCCAACTGCAACAAGTATAACTATTTTCCTGTGGCTTAACCAGGGAGATTTAGGCCCCTTTTTCTGTTCAGGTTGTTGTCCGAAATTGTCGAAAGTTAAGCCTTTTTTGGAATAAAACAAAGCACAATCCGACAATTCCCGCTGCTTGTCTGGGCCCTGAAGACAATTGTTGCTCAAGGAAGCATTGATGGGCATAAAGTCTGGAACTTTACCTTCAAAATAGTTTCTTGACAGATCAACAACTCGGAACCTTCTCAGTAAAAGTGTGAGATTGCCGTAAAACATGTTCCTGGATATGTTAAGCATTGAGACAGTAGAATCAAAACTGACAGTGGTATTAGGCAGCTCGTTAGAAAATTGATTTCCAGAAAGATCTAGAATCTTCAGCTCTGGTAACGACCATAACCTGGAAGGTAAAACGCCGATGAAACCACTGCCTCTGAAGTCAACGATCTGTAATTTACTCAGGAAACTAAACAGATCAGGAGGTAGGGATTCGTAAAGGTGATTTCCCGCAATTACAAGTGTCAGCAAGTTTTTTAGCCCTTTCAATTCTGATGGAACCGAACCAGACAGGGCATTGTAGCTGAGATCAAGGTCAACCAAAGCAGAAAGGTCTCCAAGTGATGGAGGTATTGAAGAGGACAAGTCATTACGCGAAAGATTCAGACGTTGGAGCTTTGAGAGTGCTCCAATATTAGCAGGAATCGAACCATGTACAGAGTTTGAGGAAATGTCAAGAATTGATAGGTTCTGAAGAGAGGTAAGAGACAGGGGAATACTCCCACTGATTGAATTCTTCGAAAGATCAAGAACCATGAGGCTTGATATCCGAGTCAAAGTTGCAGGGATGGTTCCTGTGATTGAACAAGAACTAAGGTCCAACACCTGCAAAGTCAACAAACTCGTTCCGAACCAAACCGGGATTGAACCTGGAAGAGAGAACCGTGAGGCGTTGAAGGAAGCTAAACGGGTGAGATTGACGAGTGAATCGACTGAGAATTGCGGGTTTTGATTCCCAATCCTTGTTCTTCTGAACCCTGAAATGTTGATCTTAATTACAGTACCATTCTCATCACAGCTGATGCCGTTCCAATTCAGACAAGGTTCGCCTTTTACAGGCCAATCTCTGCCTCTTAGTCCCAGAGAAGACCTTAGTACCAAAAGCGCCGATTTCTCAACCGGAGAACTTGTCTGTTGCTCGAACGTTGACTCTAACAACAAGATGAAGAAGAAGAAGAAGACTGGCAAGGTTATCTTCTTAAGATCCACCATGGTTTCTCTAAACTTTGATGATCAAATCGAAAAACCCTTAAAACCCTTCATTGGTCAGATTCAATTGGAAAGAATCTTTGTGGATTATGGAAAACCCCATCACTCAACATCAAATCTTTTTGTTTTTTTTTTTTGTTTTCCTTCGATTCGATCAAAAAAGGAAACTTTCTTTCTTGTGACTTTCTATGATTCTTTCAACAAAAACAGGTTCTTCTCTCTGTATCTCTGCGACTTTCTGCCAATTAATATTCTGTGCACTTCATAATCAAAACCATTGTTGGTTACCAATCATTTTCTGCTCCCTCTCGCTCTCTCTAACTCTTCCATCTTTTTTTTTCTTTTGTAGATTTAGAGAGAGAAAGATTGGAAAGTCTAAAAAAATACGAAACCTACTGGATTATAATAATATTTGATGTAATTTCTTACAGAACTGTTCTGTACAACAAAGCTTCATACTGGTCAAGAACAGCGGCCGATTCAAACAGAAAAAGAGTGTAAGAAATAAAAATTGAGAGATGGGATCTTTTGTTATATACTCGCACGTTCCCAAAATCTATGTTTCGATTTAATTGAAAGTGAAGTTTTGTTACGGCGCCGTTTTGAACAGTTTGACTCTCGACGATCCCGCCTAATACAGCTTAACGAACTCTTTAAAAAACATTTAATTTTCTGCTGATGTGTTAGTTACCTCTGTATTTTATTTTATACCCATTATTTTAGTAATCTTAAAAATAAATGATATAATTCCTAGGAGCTAAGATAAAAATTGATTTAATTCTATATATTTGATGACGTATTAAAGCGACTAAAATATAAGTAATGTCTAATGAGAGTGGTGAAAAGTCTATGATAATTTTTCATACTACGTGCATATGTTGCCTTTATGTTTTTTTTTTTCTCTTCTACACGCATTGATAACCTTATAGTCAGCATTTTCACCAAAACATCAAAATTAAACCATTTGATTGACTTTGTATGATTGTATCTACAAGTTTTAGTTCTACTATGTCGGTTTTAAAAGCTGTTATTTTGTTATGACCATCTTGTTAAAAAACAATAAAACTCAGCATCCAATTCTTCATCATTCCAAACTTGGTACTATTTTTACATATAAGAAAACAATTCCAATCGTCAAACTATCTCAAGTACAATTTGAGTGTACATCTAGATATTCAGTGATTGAAAAATTGGATAATGGAAAAATTATAGGTTTTCTACCAAAAACGTAAATCTCATGATCAATAGCGATCACAGAAGTTCCCCAAATAGATTCGTTTTTGAAAGGTTTTGGATTGAGAATGTACCAACGAGGGGTTTGTTCAGGACAGAGTCTCAACTCTCAGGGCAACATAAAGAACATTTTCAGGGCAACATGTATAACATTTTCAGTGGCGCGATGAAATCCACGAAGGTTTTGGAGACAAGAGATAGTGTTGGAATGTAACGTCTTCGAACGAAAGCAAAACAGTCCACGGAAAAAGATACTGCCTCATGTATGAAGGTATTAATCATACTGAACCAAAATATATCTGAAAAATTGAAAACATACCAAAACTTAAAATTAATCATATTGAAGCTGATTTGAAATCTTACCTGTCTTAATTTTGTAAAAACGAATTTTCTAACATCCAAAATATCAAAACCATAACCAAACCAAAATTTAAACTTATATCGTCTTAAAATTAAACATAAACCGAAACTAAAATGTACCAAACTGAATTAGATTCACTTTTATTCTGGTAAGTAGAATAGAAAACCAAAAAGTTCGATCGAGTATCGAACCAAAGAGCCGGATACATCACTCATAGATCCTTCTTAGTGGTGAATATTTATATTTAACACTAGAAACGTAACAACGCAAATCACGGGAAAGAATCACATTATTGTCATGTGTTATAATTAATGACAAAATAGATAAATCTATAGCACATTATTTCATTTTATTGTTCAAAAATGATGTTAAACAATAAACCATCCGTACGGCGCAACCGAAGTTTTGTGTAATTTAGAATTTACCTATGGAGATTCTGAGATCAGGTTAACAAACAAAAACCCATGAGTCTCATAGTAACTGATGTACCCCGACGATAAAATCAGATTGTATTTATTATTTAACACCATTTGTATATATACATAGTCGGTGATGCTTTGAGTTTACTTACTTTTCAGTGAAATAATTTTTTTTGAAGACTAAAAAAATGTTACAAAGTGGTTTACAGTTTAATATGTATTTATATATAAAGAAAAACATTTTAATTTATTATTAGTTTTCGCAATTGGCTGAAACTCATAATGCCCTAAGAGTTGCCACACATTATGTTGTCATCTGTATTAGACTATTCATTGTCACTTGCAGATTGTCGCCGTCAGATTCATTGGGCTAAAGTTGAATACTTCCAATTAAACTATGTTGGCCCAAAATTGAGGCCCAATGATTATCACATAAAGACGAGACGAGGGATAAAAGTGTCATTTCGCCAATAAAGATATTTTACGCAGATATTTTTGCTCGGAACGAGGAGAAAAAAATCTTTGTTTTCCAAAACCATCACATGATTGTGGGCCTATCCACTAACCAATTAACCACACATCTTAATCAGAGTTACATTCCATTAAAGTTGAAACACACCAATGTTTCAGCAAACCCTAGAGAATATCTAACCCTAGTTATTACGTCACCTCTTCTATAAATTAAGGCTGCGTCTTATCACCTCAAGTCACAAGTCTCTCTCATCTTTGAAACCCTAAATTCTCCTCTCATAAAAAAATGTCTGCAGAAGTTGAGTACCGGTGCTTTGTCGGCGGCCTTGCTTGGGCCACCGGCGACCAGGATCTAGAAAGGGCGTTCTCAGAATTCGGCGAAGTTATCGATTCTAAGGTCCGTTACACGAGAGATCGGACTCCTGGATCCCGGATTCAATCGATGATTCTGATCCTCGACGGATCTGTTTCCGATCTGTGTCTCTCTGTTACTTGATTCGATTACTGTTACTATGTTCTCTCCTTCTTTGTTACTGTTACTTAATTTGTCCCATCGGTACGTTAATCTTCCTGCTTTTATGAGCCCGGAGAACGATCGATTTTTTTGTTTTTAATCGCTTTTTTGATAAGTCTTGTACATTAGTTTTTGCTGATTTGTGATTTGGATTTGACAGATCATTAACGATCGCGAGACTGGTAGATCAAGGGGATTCGGATTCGTGACCTTCAAGGACGAGAAATCCATGAGAGATGCTATTGAAGCGATGAACGGAAAAGAGCTCGATGGCCGTAGTATCACCGTCAACGAGGCTCAGTCGAGAGGAAGCGGCGGTGGAGGAGGCCGTGGAGGAGGTGGTGGTTACCGCAGCGGAGGTGGTGGTGGATACGGAGGAGGTGGTGGTGGATACGGAGGAGGCGGTGGTGGATACGAAAGACGTAGCGGAGGTGGTGGTGGATACAGTGGTGGCCGTGGTGGATACGGTGGTGGTGGCCGTCGTGAAGGAGGTGGTTACGGAGGAGGTGACGGTGGTTACGGAGGAAGCGGTGGTGGTGGCGGTGGCTGGTAATCGAAGATAAAGTTGTTTTGTGCTGCTCTGTTTTCGGTTTAGATTTGGTTCTGCATCCCTTTGTCTCCTGTTTGGTTCTGGTTAATGGTTATTCTGGTTTACTTTTTTGATCTTAACAGATCGTTTGAAGTTTGTTTGCCTAAAACGAAATGTTAATTCGCGTGTTGTTCACTAAAAATCTTAAGAAGTTTTCCTAAACCAGTTTTTAGATTTCCTTTTCATTAACGTCGAAAATAATTTACTCCGCTGGTATGAGGCCATTTATCTTTAAATGATATTCAGGCCCATAATTTGAAATTTTAAATTAAATATGTAATAGTTAAGTATGTCGATACTCGCACTTTATATATGGATCGAAGACGTTGGCGGCACGATCTCTTTTAATTTAGAGTCCCACATTATTGCAACGGCTAATAAATGTAGTGTGGGTTGTTTTAAATTTTCTCCAGATTTTGTGATTTTTCATTTTTGATTGCGAAGATTTAACACAAAGATATACCTAGAATATCCTCTTTCCGTTTTTCCATCGTAACTTTTCTTTTTGCCGGCCTCTTTTCACGTATTTTTAATTATTTGAAAATATTTTTCATCATTTTCAAAAAATTAGCCAATACATTTCGAAAAGTAATTAAGAGAATATTGAGTAAATGTGTAACTTCTCCAAAACAGCAAAGTCAAGCCCAATGAGCTTATGTCAAAATTTGAAGGAACGAGATTTTTCCCAGATCCAGGATTTGTTCCTTTGAATCCCAATCCATAATGATAAAATGATCATATAACAACAACAAAATTGACATCAAGTTTAGATCTACGATTCCATCTTTACTGCAATAAATTCAAAGCTCCTAGTTGGAAACTTTTTTGGACATGCTTTAATATGTGCACTTTTGTCTCTTGACAAGGCCCAACAGTGCTCTGCTTACACACCCTCCAAGTGACAACAAGAGTCTGCGCCGTTGAGAAGAAAAAGCAAACTAATTAGCATTTAAAGAGTGCGGAGTGGAGATTCTCCGTTTCCTAAGTTCTTCTGATCAAAGATTACCAAAAAAAAGCTAAAGAAGATTTCGACTTCTTTGTCTACTACATTTCCTTCAAATGTGTTAATTTTTTTTGAGTTTTGATGCGAAATGATCAACCTCACTAGGCAAAAATTGTGCCTCTGAAATATGAACTACTGTAGTAACCCCCTTAGAAACAACATCTTAAGTGAGTTACAACAACTAAATCTAAAAGATTACATCACGATTTAGTTCGTCAAGTTGCAAAAGGACCCAACCACTTGGTGAGGAATATAATACTGTGTGTTTTGCAAGAAAATGCTTACCCTTTCCTTTCTTTTTCCTACATATTCTTGGAAAGCTACTGTGATAATTTACACCAATCATCACTGTTTGGGCAACGTGTTTTAAATATGGCCGTGGTATCTTCATTCTTCATTACAAGAAAAAATGCAACTTGAAGCTGGAGATATGGAATCAAATCCACCAAATCTTGCCCAATGTAACTCTTCTATCACAAAAGTAAGATGCAGAGTATCCGTATTGCCTAACAACCAATTCAGATGTTTCAAAAACATTTTCATTTTACAGCTGAAACTCAAATGTGAGGATGCACATGTTCTATCATTTTAACGCCTAGGTAAGAAGAAAAACCGATGATGAGAATATATACTGTGGATGTCTACTTGTAGAATCCCATGGTTTCATTCAAGTAAACCTATGGCCAATGGTGAACCCATGAAAACTTCCATCTATTGCTTTGTGGATACAAACTATCGAGAGTTGATATAAGAAATCTCGATAGTCAATGTGATCCAATTTTATTTGCAAGATTTTACTGTTTTGGTCAATGTACAAGAGAAGTCCTCCCTAACTTTAGAGCAGAAGCCAGAGTTTTCCACGAAGTAGATGAAGAAAGACAAAAGATTTGCTAAATTTCTAAACTTAATCCAGAATTGAATGTGAGAATCTGCTCTGACGTGACTCCTCTCTAACTCAATTAAGAAGATATGAAAGTAATCACAACTGGGAAAAAACATATAGAAAATATTCCTGCCTAGCATCGTATTCAAAATGTGGAAGGAAAAGAACTTAGAACCAAATATTAGTGATTAGTTTGGATCTTTAGATACTCATCTCCACAATGTTTGCTGATATTCTCTTTTTGCTCATTGCGCCATTCCTATGGAGACAAGGACTTAAAATTCTCTTCGTTTTTGCAAGATATTTGTCATAATTCATAACTGGCACTACCCAAACTCACCTTAGATCTCTTTATAAAAAGGAAGCCTTCTGGAACATCAGTGCACATATCATCCTCTCGACTTGTAATCTTTCCCATCCTTAAAACTCTATTTTTTAATCAGTTATATTATATATATCGTCAATACCATTCACAATGGCATCAAGCTCAATGTCTTCTCAGAGCTCTGGCTCGTGGACGGCTAAGCAGAACAAAGCCTTTGAACAGGCTCTTGCAATCTATGACCAGGATACTCCTAACCGTTGGCACAATGTTGCCAAAGTTGTGGTTGGAAAAACAACACAAGAGGTAAAGAGACTGATAAGAACACAAACACTTTATTGCTTATCACCAACCAATTACACTCAAT
>OVAY01002156.1:0-20482 GCA_900406395.1 Kernera saxatilis | reverse complement strand
GTCAACATACTTGATCTCCCTGAAGTAGTAAGCTCAAGACTTCCAAATTTTCTGCCTGGCAATGTTGGCATCGGCATCTCTTTTGCAGCTCCTCCCCGAGTGAAGCCAATGTCTGTTCCAACTCTGAAGTCTGCTTGTTTTCCATCAAGGAAACTTTTCTTTTGAAAGAATGGCAAATGAAATAAAAGTACAAGCACTGGCTTGCTCTTAAATTCTAGCAAAAGAATGGCTGCTGCAGAGTTTAGGCTATCTCAAAAAGAACAGAACTAGTTGGTGTAAATGTGATAAATGATTGCTACGACCTCAATTATAAGTTCATATCATGCTTCACTAGCTAACGAAGTTAAGGATATTTAGCAAGAACTTGCAATGAATTTGTTTTATCTGTTATGGCCTCCAGGAGTGACATTTTCTTCTCATACTCATCAAGCTCCTTCTGCAGCTACAGACAGAAAAATCGACTTATCAAATCCTAATTTGTTCTCCTTAAAGAATGATTAAAAAAAAATCCAAAACAGGGAATGGATAAGCTAGCAAACTGTATTTGGAGCAGTGAAGTAAGTTTCAAGCATACGATTGACTCCTCGTCCATTACCTGTTCTTGTATGTTCTGCTCTGCCACGTATCCTTCTTCCTCTATTGCTAGTTGAGAATTCATATCAGATAGCATATCCTTGATAGCTTCTGAATCAGCTCCATAACCACCCTCAAGATCTTTGACATCTGCTATTACGAAACATATCCGGAAGCCACTGTCTCTTAATAAACCGTAAGAAATATAGACAATAAGAGTAACTGCAATCATTGGCTACTCACTTGCTGTTATGCAAGTACTATCATCACTGCTCAAACTGGAAGCTACTGTTTTCTGGAACACCCTATTACCAAGCACAAGCAACTTAGGTATGTTGCAGCAGCATAAGATGAAAAGGCAATAGCATTTAGAAAATAACCTTATGTCCTTGTTCAGCTCAACCATTTGGCTTATAAACTGATCTCTGTATCACAAAGAGATAAGAAATTACCATACACAAACCTAAGTTTATGTCAAGAAGTAGAACTAAGTAAGATAATAGAAAGATGAAATCACCTGAGTAATCCTTCCTTGTTCTTTGTTTCGCCAACCACATCAAGTCATCCACAAAATTTCAAACAGAGAAAATAATCAACCATAAGCACTAAATCTTATATAAAAAAGTGTGTAAGCAAAACCTTGAGAGCATCCACTTCATTGCCAACAGTTGAAATTTCATCCTGAAGAAGAGCAATCCTTGCCTGAAAAAAAGTACAGTTTCCAAGCAAAACCTTATCAAAATACTCACGATAAGAAACACAACTAGATGACACATTCTGTACACGGAATTTTGATCTCATCAGGTACCAAAAGCTCTAAGCATCCGAAAAACCACTTGAATTAAGGAAAATAGAAACCTCCAGAGACTGAATCGTAGCATCGTTCAAAGACGATTCAACTTCGTAGCCGTTGAGCTCCTCCTCTGCCACTTCTTTGATACGCTTTGCATTTTCAACTTCTGCATTCGCTGCTTCCACTTCCGATTGTAGAGACTCGATTCGCTTCTTCAATCCAACCACTCTTTGCTCTTGACGAGAAAATCACCAACAATCAGAACCTTATTTCTCTAATTACAGCAACTATGAAGTCGAATCGCATACAATCAACGCCTAAACTATAAATTGCACGAAAATTTCCAATCAAAATGCAGATCATCTTCTCTAGCACTTTTTTTTCCAAATTTCTGCTAGACGCCTTCCGATTCTTCACCGTTACGAAATCTCGAGACCTTTTCCAGCAAAAAACCTACAATCAAGTATGAAGATCTTACCTCCTCGAGATCTTTCAGAGGTGAAATCGCGGATCAGAGAGAGAAGCTGCTTCTGAGTATCGATTCCCGCCATGCTTTCTTCGTTTAGTGGACAATATCTCAGTTCCTTCCTTCCGCTCTGAAATCGTTTGCGTTTTTGCGAGAGGCGGAATAATCAGCAATTTTGGCCCATATTATGGAGCCCAAAATAATAAGCCCAAGAACCTTTGGAGCCCAAAGCACACGTGTTAATTTAATTTGTTGTCGAGAATTAATTTTTAAAGTTATCTAATTTCGTAGGCTATATAGCACAACAATTTTTCTTATCTATTCCCATCTTGTGACAAGAAAAAAAATTACATTTATGACAAACTAGTAAACAATTTATATTTGATACTTATAATACATCAATTTATATTTGATACTTATAATACATCAATTTATAGGACTAATAAAGAGGATAATCAAACACAATAAAATAATTATTAAAATTAATTGAATGTTAAACGGATCAAGACGAATCCAATTTATAGCATTGTGCTTTTTGCATATTGGTAGGCGTCTTCGCATATCATGAACAGTATATTATTTTTTTGTCAAAAAATGTATTTCAACCAAAACGGTTTGGATTTCAGTTAAAACTGAAGGTACAAAATTTACATAGCTTGAGAGTAGATATCTATACCAAATCAAATATGTGTTCAAATCAATCACATCGTAATAGTTTTTATGTTCAAATCAATCACATCGTAATAGTTTTTATATGTGTCTCGATCACTTTTGCAATTCGCAAAAGGACCAAAGAGTCATCTGACCAATAAAAAAAAAAAGTTATTCCATTGAATAATATATAAAAGTGATATTGGATAAAAAGAAAATGTTATGGAATGCCAAAAACCCCCCATGAATCTATAAGGTATGTGTTCCACTATCTATCGTTCGATATATACCGTTATCAAAATGTTTATATATACGAAGAAAATGACAACAGAATAGTCACCATGGCACTGTTCTTAGAGAATCTGTGAACAGCTGAATGTTCATAGGAGCCACGTCGAATCCACCATATCTGAATGTTGTTTTTTCGATGCTAAGATTTAATTGCGAAATTGACTATTGTAAACTATAATGGAATACACCTTGAAGTAATTAAACTTCTCCTCAAAAGTTATTACTCCCGAAAAAAGTTTTTTTTTTTTTTTCTTGTTTTATATACTTCACCAAACAAGACAATATAACAACAAAAATAAAACTCACAAACGGTTGGATAGTTTGTATAGTCCTGTACAAATTGAACTTTTTTACTTTTGCGAAACGGAAGTCATATTTGTAAAACATAATTTCTATAAAATTATATATAATAGGTTAATGGTTAAGTAGATGGAGACACTTAATTAGGGTTCAAGTATCCCTATCCATTTATATATATGTGGTTTCTACATCTTCTAAAACACTAACCAATTACACTTTGAAAACTATTGATTTGTGAAATCGAATCACCGTTAAGCACTGGTATTTGACATTGAACCGATGTCTAAGTGAACTGGCATTGGTTAAGGATTAGTTGGTTATCGGCTAAGGAGTTTATTACAACGTTGTAATAAAACATAGAAATGACATTTATAAGCTGTGTTCAATCTTGGATCTTTAGAGTGTGAATTCTTTTTCGTGAGCCTCCGGTGTGTGGAGCTCTCGATGATCTTGTAAACTTGAGATAGTGGGTTGCTAGATTCCGTTCTGACATAGATCAATATGGTAAACTTGGTGTGCCTTCGACTTTTCTTTACTCTGATTCTATCTTTGTTCTTGTTCTCAAGAGTGTTCGACCGATTGTCTCACCAAGGACGAGTATTTTGATCGTGGTTAGGGAGATTAAGCTTGGACTTTGGCTGAAGATTGATGCAAGAATCACAACAAAAATATATCTAGACATGTGTATATCCGAAATGAATGTTATTAATTATAGTGTTTCAAGTACAACAATGAATAAACGACTAGTCATAATTCATTGACTCAGAAACACTAATTTGAATATATAGGGAAACAATCCATTAATCATGTGGTATATTAATCCCTTACTCAAAAATAGCTATTGTCCTCTAATAGATATAGGCTTTATATATGGTAAATATATATTAATCATGATGTATTTAAATCCCCTTACTCAAAATATTTAAGAGAAAAAATGTAAGGACTATAGTGATAGTACACGTTGAGAGATGATGTGAGGTTTAGTGGTTGTGAAGGAGTGATAATCACTGCAAGTAGGCCAAGTTGAAAAGAAATTGGCGATGACTGATGGCTAGCCTTTTGCCACTTATGGAAACCTACATCTCTTATTATTTATATGTTCTGCTGGAGTTGTTTAGTGAATGTATATTGTTCGACTAAGGTGGAATCTGGTTTTCGTACAATATTACGACATGATATATGACATGAAATATTTATAAGCACCCACTCACACTCTCAACTTCCACTTTCTTTTATCTTTTTTTTTCCTCTTAAACAGTATTATAAGATGTAAGTGAAATGTCGTTTGATGTCCAAAAAAGATTGTAAGATGTAATTGTATTTATAACTATACATGTAATTAAATATAAATTTACATTTATTTACATATGTTGGATGTAATATATTTCATTTGTTCATTAAAAATTTTGATTTTTTAGGTTTCGATGCAATTTTTATAAATTGGTGTTACTATTGGTTTTGGAAAGATGTTTAGTGTGAGAAAATGATACATTTATAACTACACATTAATTATTTTCTTAATTTATGTGGAAACTCTAGAAAACTTATTAGTTTAGGAACACATGGAGTAGCTTTTGTTTATTCATACGAGAAAAGCTAAATTAATTGAAAAAACAAATCTTATTAGCATTTGATTTAGTAAATTAAATGTGTTTACGATTGGTATGGCCAATATGGAGAAGCCAATATTTTTATTGGTTTTTTCACGGGAATACAATCAATGGAATCAAGTTAGGCAATCTGCACTTGATGACTCCAGAGAATGGTTGGATTCTTAAAGTCCCCACAAAGTTGTATCAATCAAGCAACTAAGCAAGTCAATGACAGGATGAATGGATGATTCACACTTCTATTAATGCTTCGATGGTTTCGTAAGGAAGCATTTTGCTAATATCATAAGATTCATAAGTCATAACAGCTATGGAAGCAGAGTTTCAAGCTTTATTAATAGCAATGCAGAGTCTTTGTCGAGTTGGTGAATTGTAAACAAGTGGGTTTTGGGATTCATGGTTGGACAAGAGAAGTTCGACATTGGCTTCGGAAGTTTGAAGATGTGAGAATAATTTGGGTTCATCAAAAAGGAAATAAAGTTGTATTTGTCTTTTTGATTAATTATTAAATTCGAACAATAAATGTCTTTAATTTGATGAAGCACTGATTGTAAATATGTCACTATCATAATGTATCTTTCTTGGTTGATTGGTTCACTACTGAGTCGCTTTTACTATCTTCTTGGGTGGCCAACATGGAATCTTTAAAGGAAAAAGCAGTTTCTAAAATGTAGTATAAGCCGAACGTTCAAAGATTTGGTAAGCTACCATTTAAACGTTAATTAGAAATATGTGTGTGTATCTATTTTTTTTTTAGGTTTATAGCAAAACAAATTCTAGGCGACATCTAGACATTTTAAACGCTAGGCACTGTTGGATCGTCGTTGAGAGCGTTTCGCGTTTTCTAGTTTAACAATCTGCAAAAGAAATGATGATTATATTATAGCTAGGTTAAAAATGCGTAAAACTGAAAGAAGAAGAAAAAGTGAAACATAAAGAGGGTGAACTTAAAAAACAATGCGTCCCCCACACCGTTTTTATTCTTGGTGTGCCACTAAATTTTGTTCGCAATTTACAAATCATTACACTGCCGAAATTCATGAAACTTTTTTTTCTTTCACTTCATTAGTTATTTTATGATCGAATCCTACGAGGAAGAATTCAGATCCCTAAACATGTTAATGGTAGATCTAGATGAGTAGAACCAAAAGGTCAATCAGTGTATAATATATAGTGTTGATTCTTATATGTTGGATCTACAATCATATTAAGATAGAGATTTTGTATCTTTAATTTTTTTTAGTAGAGGATTTTGTATTTTTAATGCCTAACAGAAACTTCTCAATTGAGACATATTGGCATATTGCGCATTTGGCCGACCGTTTACGATATAGGATTGTTTAGAAGTTAAGGGATTTCTAAATGAAATGAGAGAAAACAAAAAAAAAATATATATATATATATTAAATTTTATAGAGTGATCATTATCGTTAATTTGTTTATATATATTTATAGTATTGTATTTATAATTAGGTCAATACTTGAACTATATGCCACTTAAAGTAAGTATTAAAAATCAAAACGGCACAATGAAACAAGCAAGTTCTTAAATAGCTAAACTAGCATACTTGCTATTCCCAGAAATAGATAATGTGATTTCATATGATAGTTATGATGTCGTCACTAACTATTATGACCTCTAATTATCACTAGTGGGTTCCACATATTTCCCTCTTATCTTTTTTTTTTTTTTTTTTCACTCAACATAACGCACGGGAATGATCCATATCGGATTTAACATTGATGCATATTGTACTTAGTAACAATCAAAATGAAAAAGAAAAAAAAAACAATTTCAAGAAACTGTAAGTCTGTAACAATTTCTTCCGTTCGGTACTTTTTTTTGTAAATAGAATGTTCTATTGAAACTTATTGAACCTTAACTTAAAAAAAAAAAAAATGTCATTTGTGTCTTGATATTTTTCAACATATCTACACTAGTTTTATCAAAAAAAAAAAAACATATCTACACTAGTTTATATTATGATTTAGTACGATAAAAAAGTGTTGCCTACGATGTATTACAGTGTATATCCAGTAGAATAATAAGCTTACAAAAGCTAGCGCTGGTGCCCTGCCGATATAAGTTATTTAATATGCTGCTCAGAGTAATCAGCAGTATTAGTTTTAATGTAGTGGTTTACTTTGTGACTTGTGAGGTTTCTATTTTCATATATGGCCAATTCGATTCATATGCAGTATGCTCCTCTTTTCTATATATCTATACGCTCTTTTAATTTCTCCGTGTTTCTACGCGTCTTTCTCTTCCACTTTTTTATGTAACCTAATTCGCTGGTATGTTTTTTTTTTGTTTTTTAGCACACTGCACACTTATATACTTTTTTTGTTAAAGGGTGCACACATATTACCTATGGTTCCATTTTTTCCTTCTATGTTGTATCAATTAATTTTTAAAATAAAAACTAATTGATACATACAAATTTAAAAATATTAGTAAAACCCAGTATATAACATAGAAAAACTGTGCCAAACATACAAAAATGAATAAAAGTTAAAATTTATTGAGTGATCTACCATGCATGTGTTAATCAAGCTCGTAGTTTACGCCGATCTTGTAATTATATAACCTACACCTCTGTTTTTCAAAGTTGAGTGTAATCATTCAATAGATAGTAATAAAAAGTAATGTTGTATGAATTCCAATATAAAATTAAATAGAAGTCAAAGTTTACATAATTTAAGCGAGGAAAAAAAACGTCACCACATACGTACAATTACAAACCCTGGAGATCGCCCAAATGATACATATCTTACGTGTCAATCCAGAAATAGGCCTATCAAGTGGAGCATTTAATTTGATGATAACATTATCTATGAATACTTCAAGTTTTAATGGAGGTAGAATTAATAAATTATTATTTAGAGGCGCAGTCCAATATTCGAATAGCATCTCACACAATTTAATAGAAGCAAATTAGATATGCGATCAAATGCTATAAATTAATATTATAAGAACTATTACATTTTACTATTTTATAGAAATATTAAGTAAACTGATAACTTAAAAAGATTTTTGTAATTTATTATACTCAAATTTTTATTACATAAATATATGGAAAAATCTATTAGAAAAAATTTGAAAGTATCTTCCACTCCCAATTTAAACCCGGAGGATTTTTCATTTCTATAAAATATGTCTAATACACGAATTCATGCGAGTTTTGATCCCCATAATTCATGCGAGTTCGGATCCTCACCAACCAGAAGTAAGAGTAAGTACCGGAAGAACCAACATATAAGAGTATTGAATTGTTTTAAATTAAGGAAGCTTACATGCTTTACAAAATGATCATAGAATTAACCAACTCATGGTGGTTTATTAGTGTAATAATACACTATGTAATTGAGAGACTAGGATTCAAATTTTCCTTTTCTTGATCATGGTTATACCGGAAGTAGCAAAAAATTAATGTACGTTTGTTGTTGTCGTATTCCAACCATAACAAACCCAGTAACTAATTTTCAAAAAAAAAAAAACGCAGTAACCATTTATCTTTATCAAAAAAAAATATACAGTAACCATTTATGCTCTATATAACGACACTTTATTAAATACTAGTATTATGATATTATCCAATTATAACCGTACCTCGAAATATGGAGATAAATAAATAAATGATGTCAAAAATAATAAATAAATATACAGAGTTGTGTTGTGAAAAGGCTGCATGCAAGGCTGCTGGGCACGCACATGACTCGCATAGGGAATTGCCTGCAGGTTTTAATGTCGCAAGAAGACGAATTCAATTCCATGCATGTGCTTCCTATATATTACTCCCTCCGTTTTAAATAATGTTATTTTAGAGTTATTTTTTTGTTTCAAAAAAAATATCATTATATATTTTTAATGTAATTTTTAATCATCAATTTCTTTTCTATTCCTTATTTAAAATTAAAAAATTATATATTAAAATTATTTGCATGTAGTTAATGATATATTAAATAAGAATAAATTTGTATATTTATAAAATTTCTTAATCCACGTGAAAAGTGCTAAAATGACATTCTATATGAAACGGAAGAAATATTAATTAGTAGAATTATACCGCCTTCGTTTCAACATATATTTAGAAATTTGTATATTTATCAATACAACTATAAAATATCCAAAATATTTTTGTTGGTTGTTTACTAGCTCTAGGATTGATCAAGAATTCCACAGAGACTGATAAAAAAATTAAATACATAAAACTATAAAAGTGAATTCAAAATAATAATAGCGGTGTACCCTTTATTATAGTGGTAAACTATTTAAAACATAAAAAATGCTTTTATTAAATATATTATATATTAATGAAATGATAAGAATTTCAATTCGAATGTTTTAGTTTTAATAAAAATCAGTGTAACACGACATTTTTCTGAAAAACAAAAAAATATTCTAGAACAACATTAATGTAACCTGACATAAATATTCTAGAATAACATGAATATATATAATCTTACATAAAAATACGAAATATGATAGAAAAAAATACAATATCATTAATTCAAATATAGAGTAGAGGCATCACATAGTAGTAGGACACATAAAAGTGAAAAGAAAAAGAAAATTAGTATAATATTCTCAATATATGACCAAAACATGATCTAATATTTTAAAATTCTATATAAGTTAGACAGCCGAAGTTCAGAGAAGCCTTTTTCTTTCTCTCTCTCTCTTTCGGTTTCTATAAATATCCGCAGACTACCACATTCGATCAACGAAATGTGAATGAAGCGTAGAATAAAAACATCACATAACAAAGAAATAAATACTTTTATAAAAATAAAAAAAAATAAAAATATTTAAAAAAAAAGCAGAAAAAGGAAATAAAAGGGTTCCGCTTTTAATATTACTGCACGAACAGAGAACCTCTTGGAAAAACAGAGAGATAAACAAATTGCTGTCGTTCGTTAAGGTCAAGGCGTCGTTTAGGTCTCTCTGTCTCTCTATTTGAAAATAAAAGAGAGAAATGGGTAAAGAAGAGGGGAAAGAGACTGGGAAGAAGACGATGAAGAGTTTTGGAAGCATAAGATCGATATTCATGCACGCGGACGGTGTGGATTGGTTGCTGATGGGACTAGGGTTAATCGGGGCCCTCGGTGATGGCTTCACAACTCCTCTTGTTCTTCTCATCACCAGCAAGCTCATGAACGATCTTGGTGCTTCCTCTTTGAACACTGAAACCTTCATGCAAAGCATCTCCAAGGTCCTTTCAATTCTCTCTCTCTATCTCTCTCTCTTCTTATTATGATCACAAGCTTTATTTTTGTGTGGGTTTTTCGGATTCTTGATTGTCCAAATCCGTTGACGTTTGTGAGAAAAATCAACAAAAATTGCAAATTGCTATGGTGTAGAGGAAGATATACAGTAGGTCAAACATATAATAACCAGATTGACTCCTCCAAGTCATTTTTAACAATTTACGTCTACACTTCAGTCTATGACACATGCACTACTAAATTTATTGTATGTGTCTCTAATCTATAAGGAAAGAAGACTGATGTTTGTTCCTTCTATTCTTTTTTCTTTCTGATAAACTCTATTTACAATTTTTGTAATCAACAGAATTCTGTAGCTTTGCTTTATGTGGCATGTGGATCTTGGGTTGTCTGTTTCCTTGGTAAGCCTTTCTAATAATGTTTCCTTTCTTTTTCTACCCAATTAAATTAATGGATGGGATTAATATTTAATTTTTTTTTTGAAAACAGAGGGATATTGTTGGACAAGAACAGGGGAAAGACAAACAGCAAGAATGAGAAAAAAGTATTTAAGAGCAGTATTAAGACAAGATGTGGGGTACTTTGATCTTCATGTCACAAGCACTTCTGATGTTATCACAAGTGTATCTAGTGACAGCTTCGTCATCCAAGACGTGCTCAGTGAAAAGGTCTCACCTTTAGTTATCTTTCATTCTAATCAATTTTCTTGTTTTTCTAAACCGGTTTTGATGATTTCTATTTGGTGCAGCTACCGAATTTTCTGATGAGCGCATCAACGTTCGTTGGAAGCTACATAGTTGGCTTTATTTTGTTATGGAGACTCGCCATAGTTGGCTTACCCTTCATTGTCCTCTTAGTGATCCCGGGACTTATGTATGGTCGAGCCCTCATGAGCATTTCGAGGAAGATACGCGAAGAGTACAATGAGGCTGGTTTTGTAGCTGAGCAGGCGATCTCTTCTGTGCGAACCGTCTATGCGTTTTCTGGGGAGAGGAAGACGATATCCAAGTTTTCTACCGCGCTTCAAGGGTCGGTGAAGCTAGGGATTAGACAAGGGCTAGCTAAAGGGATAACCATTGGAAGCAATGGAATCACTTTCGCCATGTGGGGGTTCATGTCTTGGTATGGAAGCCGGATGGTCATGTACCATGGTGCTCAAGGTGGTACTGTCTTTGCAGTAACCGCCGCTGTTGCCATCGGTGGCGTGTAAGTATATATATAACTAGAAAGTGATCCACGTGTTGTGTAAGCAAAACGGTTTCAACAATTAAAATATTAGAATCACACACAAATATTATAGAAATATATTAAAGTATATTTTAGGTTTATTATGTAACCAATTATAAATGTATTTATGGTAAAAATTTAAGTTGCAAAGTAGCAAAGATTATATTATCCGTTTAGATATCTGAAACACATTGAATAGTTTTGTCCTATAGTTCCTTTAAAACATTTTTTTTAATGATTTTGATTGTTTCAGATCACTTGGTGGTGGTTTGTCTAATCTCAAGTACTTCTTTGAGGCGTCTTCAGTTGGGAGCCGTATAATGGAAGTGATAAACAGAGTTCCCAAGATTGATTCGGACAATCCGGATGGGCACAAACTGGAGAAAATTAGAGGAGAAGTCGAGTTTAAGAACGTAAAGTTTGTGTATCCATCGAGACCCGACACATCGATCTTTGACGATTTTTGTCTAAGAGTCCCGTCCGGGAAAACCATGGCTTTGGTGGGAGGAAGCGGGTCGGGAAAATCGACGGTGATATCGCTTTTGCAGAGGTTTTATGACCCGAATGCAGGAGAGATTCTCATAGATGGTGTATCCATCGATAAGCTACAAGTGAAGTGGTTGAGGTCGCAAATGGGCTTAGTCAGCCAAGAACCTGCACTTTTCGCCACATCGATAAAGGAGAACATATTGTTTGGTAAAGAAGATGCATCCATGGATGATGTCGTGGAAGCAGCCAAAGCCTCTAATGCTCATAATTTCATTTCTGAGTTACCTAATGGCTATGAAACTCAGGTTAGATTCCAATTTTGAAAACATCTTGATTCATTTTTTTTTTGTCGGGACGTCGTTGATTTAGTTTTTTTTGTGTAAACAAATAGGTTGGAGAAAGAGGAGTGCAAATGTCAGGAGGCCAAAAACAGAGGATCGCAATCGCGCGCGCAATAATCAAATCGCCAATAATCCTCCTTCTAGACGAGGCAACAAGCGCATTGGACTCTGAATCCGAAAGAGTAGTCCAAGAAGCCTTAGAAAATGCCTCAATTGGTCGTACAACTATCCTTATTGCCCACCGTCTCTCTACCATTCGTAATGCCGATGTTATCTCCGTGGTCCAAAACGGCCGTGTTGTTGAGACTGGGTCGCACGACGAACTAATGGAGAACTTAGATGGTCAATACACTTCTCTAGTCCGCTTACAACAGATTGAAAACGAAGACTCATATGTGAACATCAGCGCCAATGTGCAAATGGGTCCAGATCCTAGCAAAGATTTGAGAAGTAGTTCAAGAGTCTCAACTCTTAGCAGATCAAGCTCTGCTAACTCGGTTACTGGTTCAAGCATCGTGAAGAATCTTTCTGAAGATAGTAAGCCGCCTTTGCCGTCGTTTAAGAGACTATTGGCAATGAATTTACCGGAATGGAAACAGGCGTTGTACGGTTGCATAAGCGCAACCTTGTTTGGGGCCATACAGCCAGCGTACGCATATTCTTTGGGGTCGATGGTATCAGTGTATTTTCTGACGAGCCATGACGAGATCAAGGAGAAAACGAGGATTTACGCATTATCTTTTGTTGGCCTAGCCGTGCTTTCTTTCCTCATCAATATCAGTCAACACTACAATTTCGCATACATGGGTGAATATTTGACAAAACGTATCCGTGAACGGATGCTCTCTAAGGTGCTAACCTTTGAAGTCGGCTGGTTCGATCAAGATGAGAACTCGAGCGGTGCCATTTGCTCTAGACTTGCAAAAGATGCAAATGTGGTAAGTACATGAATCTTATAACTTCAACTTTGAATGAACGATCTTGATCTTGTTATGTTTTTGTTATTATAGGTGAGATCATTGGTAGGCGATCGAATGGCGTTATTGGTACAAACCATATCAGCTGTAACCATAGCTTGCACAATGGGTCTGATCATCGCCTGGAGGTTAGCACTTGTGATGATCGCAGTGCAACCGGTGATTATAGTTTGCTTCTACACTCGCCGGGTTCTACTCAAGAACATGTCGAAAAAAGCAATCAAGGCTCAAGACGAGAGCAGCAAACTAGCTGCAGAGGCTGTTTCCAACGTCCGAACCATCACGGCCTTTTCGTCACAAGAACGTATCATGAAAATGCTCGAAAAAGCCCAAGAAAATCCGCGGAGAGAAAGCATCCGTCAATCGTGGTTCGCAGGGATCGGGCTTGCGATGTCGCAGAGCCTCACGTCGTGCACGTGGGCTTTGGATTTCTGGTACGGTGGTAGATTGATCGAGGGTGGGTACATCACGGCTAAAGCTTTGTTCGAAACGTTTATGATCTTGGTTAGTACTGGTCGGGTCATTGCCGATGCTGGAAGTATGACAACAGATCTAGCCAAAGGTTCGGATGCGGTAGGGTCGGTTTTCGCTGTGTTGGATCGGTACACATCAATTGATCCACAGGATCCAGATGGATATGAGCCGGAAAGAATAACGGGTCGGGTCGAATTTCTTGATGTGGACTTCTCGTACCCAACTAGACCGGATGTTATGATATTCAAAGATTTCTCCATTGAGATCGACGCTGCAAAGTCGACTGCCATTGTAGGTCCAAGCGGGTCGGGTAAATCAACGGTAATCGGGTTGCTCGAACGGTTCTATGATCCGGTAAAAGGTGTTGTAAAAATCGACGGTCAGGATATAAGATCATACAATCTTAGATCACTTCGCCAACACATAGCTTTGGTTAGTCAAGAGCCGACGTTATTCGCCGGGACGATCCGAGAGAACATCCTGTACGGAGCATCTGACAAGATCGACGAGTCGGAGATCATTGAGGCGGCGAGGGCAGCGAATGCTCACGATTTCATCACATCGTTATCAGACGGCTATGACACATACTGTGGAGACAGAGGAGTACAATTATCCGGTGGTCAAAAACAGAGGATCGCGATCGCTCGTGCTGTTCTGAGGAACCCGTCGGTGTTGCTCCTGGACGAAGCGACGAGCGCTTTGGACAGCCAATCGGAGCGCGTGGTGCAAGACGCGCTGGAGCGCGTGATGGTTGGGAGGACGAGCGTTGTGATCGCACATAGGCTGAGCACAATCCAGAACTGTGACGCAATCGCTGTTCTAGACAAAGGGAAACTCGTCGAACATGGGACCCACTCCTCCTTGTTGGCGAAAGGTCCCACAGGTGTTTACTTCTCATTGGTCAGTCTCCAGAGAACATCTTGTTAAAAAAGCATTGGAGACAACCCATCTTGCTAAAACTCTTTAAGCTCTTTTTAGAACGAAAGGGTCAGCAAAGAGACGACCCATCTTTCTAATGAAATTGACCATGTTAAATAACGCCAATATATTATTTGTAACCAAATATATATCAAAAACTCTCCTGTTTAAAGCAGGCTACAAAATTTCAACACTAGAGAAAATCTATGTTTGTTCACCTTTTACTTGATTCACTTACATATAACATAAGAGAACTGCTACAGATAGTAATTTTATAAACTAATCACCACCGACTTGACGTTTCCATGAGTCTTCCACAATCAGTTCATCGACTCCCCATTCTTCAAAGCTGATTATGAGGGAACCAAAAAAAAACGGATCAAACAAGTAAACTGGTAAGAAAGGGAAATGTTTTCAATACGGATGAAGTAGAAAAAACACTCACCTCCCATCGGGTAAGTAACGCCTGATTGTGAAAGGTATCTTACGTTGTCGAAGCTCCTTCATTGCTATCTATAAGCCAGAATTCATAGTTATTTAGCACTCTTCACATATCTAACTAGCTCATCTTCAGCAAACAACGAAAACTTTTGACCGGGTGAATAGAGAAAGTGATGAAGTAAGTGAGAAGTAAGAGTAAGTACCTCAAGTGGATCAGTTTCACCCTCCAGCTCCACCATCACAGGAGCATTCATGCTGTATCAACCACAGAACAATAAGCAAAGGAATACAAAAACAGAACAGAGCTTGTTTTCTTCAATTAAATAAATGTAATCTCAAAACTTGGTGATTGCTATTTTTTTCTAGACACTTCAGATGAAAAATCGATATGAAAGGCAGGAATCAGACCTAATCTGAAGAGCACGAGTGCCGAGTATCCGAGCGCGTTCATACTTGGTCATGAACTTTGATGTTTTACGTGGACGTTGCACAGCTTCCTGCTCTATCTTATCTTCAGCTTCAAGAGGTTCACCAGTGATATCATCATTTTCCTTCATCTCAGTATCATCCTCTACTCCATCCTTAACCACAATAACTAATCAGAAATTGCAAGTGATAAGCAATATCCATGTCCATTTCCTATAAAGAAGGAATAATAGCTTACTTCAATCTCCGGCTCTGCTGGCTCGTCCTCGTACCTACAGGACAATCGATTGGACTTCTTCAGCATTTTTGAACCATATTGCGAAAAAATGAAGAGAAACAGTCCCGGACAAAGAAAGAGCATTTGAACACAACATAACACCCACTTCAATTTTTCTTTTGCAACCAAGTTCCACTCGAAATTCAAGCTATTTGCAGTTCCAAGAGATGGGGAAAACAGAGTTTCAGTAACTAGCAGAGAAATGTGTCATGGAAATAACATATGTGAACCATTTAGAAGATAAAAGACTACTCTTGGCCGCTGCAACGGCAAAGCCAACAACCAAAAAGAATGTGTCTTTCTCTTTCTCTATAAGCAAGAAAATTTGGGTTTATTTATTCTCCTTCTTCGAAATCGATGGGAATCGAATTTGGGTTTATTTATTCTCCTTCTTCGAAATCGATGGGAATCGATTAGCTTTTTGGGAACAAAGTAATGGAAATTTTTGAAAAAACCGAAACAAGATTTCAGCAAAAGTGGTTCATGTATAACTATATTGAATACTTCAAGTAAGTCATCAAACAGATACAATAATCGGAGAGAGAGAGAATGTACCCCAAATCGTCGACATCTTGGTAATCTTCATCGGCCATGGATTTGAGATTTCTATGATTCTATTGTCACTCGTTAAACCCTAAATGTCGCCGCCGCAGAGTACCGAATCACGACGGCGATGTGGTGTGAAACTGGAAAATTTCAAGTGAAGTGTGAGAGCTGAGAATTAATTATGTCTTCTCGGTTTTACTTCCCAAATATATTTCGGTTTAATTAAACCGCCTTCGTCTTGGTACACTACATCTGAATTGGATTTGGTCGAACTTTTTTTTGGGCTCAAACCGGACTCTAAACCTTCTCAAACTTTTAGACAATAGATATATTTTTTTTGGGCTCAAACCGGACTCTAAACCTTCTCAAACTTTTAGACAATAGATATATATATATATATATATATTTTTTTTTGTGTGAATAAAAAAAAAATACACACAAAAAAAAGATATATTTTTTTTGTGAAAAAAATTATCTTTAACATTAAAATTACAGTTTTCAAACAGATATTTTTTTGTTAGCCACATTAAATTCTAAAAATAAATTCCATAATTAATTATCCAATCACGAGGAAGAGAATTTACATAGTTAATATCACCAAATCTAATATCAAAAGAACGGGTTAAACAAGTTAATATCACCAAATCTAATATCAAAAGAACGGGTTAAACAATATCATAAAACATAAATTGAGAGTTTATATAGTATTCTAGAGAATTTCAAAATATATTTTTAAAACAAACTTTTGTTATACTCTATTAGTTATTATCATATCAAATTTTTGTATCTTCTACCCTACTTAGAACCGATCCCCAGAATTTAATGGCTCAAAAAACAAATTAGCCTAACTTATATACTATAAAACATAATTTCAAATAAAAATCTTATAAGTGGGAATTGTACTCACCACCTTCTCTAGCACTATAACAGTCCAAGACTACTCTAGTATTGAATATTTTGACCAAATATCGGCCTTTTAAATACTGGAAACTCAAGCTTGTCTAGCTTCTACTTAAGCTTTCAGCTCTAATTTTATAAACTTTATACATACATCAATTAAGCCAAAAAGTATTAGTGATTCGCTTAGCCCGTTATGATAAAAGCAGATCGTCTGATGTTTTTTCTAGACTATATGTTTTTTTTTGTTTTGGCTATTATTATTCGGATTTAAATATGACATAATACAGATTATCGACGCAAAAAGTATAAAACCTTAGGAATTCAAGAGAAAAAAAAAAGCTTTCGTTTTTAGAGAAATCTCTCTCTCTCTCTCTCTTTTTCTTCTTTTTTTTTTTTTTACGGCAAATCAATTATATTATATTATAAGAATTTACATGATACATAAAACCATTCAAATACAACCATTGAAGCAAATAAAGGAAATTGAACACAATTTCGATGAAGAAATGGAAGTGACCCTGCTTTCCAAAAGGAAGCCTTACAGGCAACAGAATAAATCTGTTAAGTCCCTTCTTCATACACTCGTCAAAAGCTAACATCTTATAGATGAAACTCCTAAATGCTTTCCACATTACTCTAGTTAAACGAAAGATCTGATATGTTGGTTGAGGTGGTTCTGAATCATGCCTTTTGAAGTGCGTTTCTGGTAAAGTTTTGACTTTGTTATTTGCCTTCATCGTATTCATCCATGGTTTAATACGATCTTCATCTCTGACTTTCTTCCATACGTTGAATCTCCATGATAAAGATAAACTTTGGAAACGCCAATACTCAAAGATTCTATGGGTGATGCCATAAATGGTATACGACAAGAAGGGTAAGTTGTTTACCATACAGATACTAATGCGCTTTGTTCCTGAGACTCTGAAACGTCCCCTATTCCATGGTGGTTTCCACGGCGGGTCTTTCCAAAGACAGGCTATTAGAATGAGAACATAGAAATTGTTGGAAATCATGTCCCATGATTTGTTGTTGCTTTGCCTGAGATTTTCGCATTGAGGGATGAATGGCCAGCCCATCAAAATAAATTTGTTCTTTGTCGTTACCTTCGCCACAGTCACCGGAAAGGAAGGAATTGATTCGTCATCAACGCCCAAATCGATTTCCTTACAAAGTCGATTCCTTCCAAATAGTGGAGAGAATTGAGCATCACGATGTCTAGAGGAAGAAATCGTGGAGATAATCGCCGTCGAAGTGGATACATCGCCGGGAAAAGTATAAACAATCACCAAAGTGATGATTCTCTTTTTCTTCTTATTATGCCAATTTCTTATTATAGAAGTCTTAGTCTACAAAGCACGACGTAAGAAATTCATTTTGATATAACTTAGTAATCGACTGTCATCTGTCGGTTTGATATTATTGAAAATTTCATCATAAACCAATTCATTTATAATATTGAAAATTTTATGGTCAAATAGATTATTAAAATATACTGGTCTAATGGTTTATGTTAATGTTATTATTATATCATTAACCGAATTCAGATTCATATATTGCAATGTTGTTGATAAAATATACTCTATAAAAAAAAGTAAAATAATTATTTTAGTACAAATTGATACTACGAGAGTACGAGTAGGTATATTGGAAAGCCCAACACAAAAAAAAAAATGTTTTTATTTTCGAGATAATTTAAGATTAAATTTTTCATTAGCTTTGACACTATATTGAAAGCAACTCGTAGCAGACGTACCAAAGTTCTTTTATATTAAGTATCTTGTAAATAAGAAGTCGCTACAATTGGTAATGTTAGGAAGTTTTGTAGTTAGGTAAACATAATTCCAAAGTGAGATGTATACTCATTACAAAGAATAATGATATTGCCAGCCCATAGCCGCACATACAGCTGTATTCAAACATTACATATATATTTTCACATATTTTGAATTTAGTTTTAACGAACAATTGCAAAAAGAATAAATGTGAACTTTATTTGTTAAATCAATTTTATAAGAAAGCAGTTGCATGATTAACATAAAACAAGGGGAAGGGTAATGGCTGCGTTTCGATAAAACAGAAAATAATTGCATAGACTTTTGTATCAAGATGCTGGAGCAACAACTCTTCTACTATTTATTACTATAAAATGTCTTCTGTTTTCTATTCGAAATTCAAAATTTTAATTGGTTTTTCTATATCGGGTTTTCATTTTGTATGAAATTATGGATATCATGTAAATTTCTCTCCAACTATGTAGATTTTAGTAACCCTTTGTGTGATCTATATGGTGTCCACATACTAAAATATGGAATAATATGTAGATTTTGTTTTCTTTTTTTTTTTTTTATCAAAAAAAAATGAGGAGACTTTTGTAAGAGATGTTTCATTTCAGCTCTTTTAGAAAATGTTTAAGATTTGAACAGAATAAAAAAAATGGAAACAAGTCAAAATGATATCTAGATATTCTATAAAACATTGTAAATATACATTATCAACCTTTTGACAACTGTTCACATATTTGGGATATCCTTCATTTGATTTGTTGGGGATAATTTTTGTTCATCAACTGCTAATGATTCATATTACAATATTGGGTGTGAGATCCACATGAGACATTTCAAAGACTTATTTCTCGCCTCAACATCATTTGGAAGACCTCTTATTCGACAAATACGAGAGTGGATGGCGCTCACACTATCTAACGTGAAGCATGTACACAATAAGACACGATATGCACTTAAATGGAGACAATACTGATGGTATTACTGCTCTGATTTATGATTTATCTAACACAATTGATCTGGTAACGTGTTCTAGAAACATTAGCTACACCGAACTATAAGCCAATGTGTTACACTTCCAGAAAAACACTAATATGTTAATTATAAAAGTTAATATTCCAACGAGAACATAACATAAAATATTGGGTCTTGTAAAAATTTGCGACAGTTAAATTTGTTTGGCATGATGCTACAATTAGTATATCATTGTTAGTAGTATAAGAAAAAAAAAAATAACTCTACTTAAGGAAACAACAAATTCTAGTCATAGGTAAGCGTGAAAACCTGGAAATGAAATCCATCTAAACGAGGAATACTCACATGCTTATAGTAAAATGCAAGCATTTAATTTATTTTTTTATTTTAATACAAAAAGCATTGTATCCAATGAATGTGAGCTGACCATTTATATATATTATTGTCTTTTGGGCGTCAGTCAATAATTATATATTATTAAAACGTTTTATATGTATTTTTATTTTTTTTTTATCGAAATTTGATCCATCCACCCCCTCTCCCCCAAAAAATTATTTATATGTACAGTATAACTTTTTTAAATTAATACTCGATAAATTAATAATCACGATAAATTAATAAATTTTTCTAGTCTCGAGTAGAATCAGTGTAAAAATTAACAAAATTCGATAAGATAATAAGATAATATTTTTTTTTAGAATCCATATGTAAATACATGGTCCCAATAATATTATAAATTAATAATTATATAATATATATATATATATATATATATATATAACTAAAATAATTTCTCT
>OVAY01002155.1:0-19447 GCA_900406395.1 Kernera saxatilis | reverse complement strand
TTTTTTTTGTTTAAAATATTAGAAGTAAATGTTTAATATTCTAAAGTAAATGTTTCAATATAGCAGTTGAAAAGAAACTTCGACTTAGAAAAGTAGATTCGTCTGTGGTGTTCGACTCCGGCCGGCGAGCGTGGGCTTCCACAGCCACGGCGTCGGTCCGGCTTTGTCTTCTTCCTCCTTTGTTTAGTCGTTTTTGTTTGCCTCCTCTCGGATCCTTTTTTTTTGTGCAGATGCTTCTCTTCCTTCGCTTGCCGGCGTTCTTTTCGGCCCTCACCGTCTCGGCCTTAGCCATCTTTTCTTCTTGTGGTTGGTGAATCTCGGTGTTGGACGACCTATCTTTAGGTCTCCTCCACTCGAATCAATTTTCAGATCTGACTTGCTCTTGGCTCCTACTTCCGGAATCCGTCGCGTAGTCGACTCCACCGGCACAGGCTTTCTCCGGCGGGTTTTTCAGTCCTTGTCTGAGGCTTCCCGTCTTGCCGCTCAAAGGAGGCTCAAGTCTATCATTTTCGAAGTCCTTTAATCATCAAGCAAGGCAAGTTTTTCATAAATTTTATTAGGTGTTGTCTCCGGCGACGTCTCGTATTCTTCTGATATCGGAGTTCTCGGCAAAAAGAAGTATAGCTATGTGCATGATTTATAGATCCTTGGGTGTGGTTTTGTTTGTTTTTTCTTTGGTTTCGATTAGTTTCATGGTGTCCCTTGTTTGGGCTTTTGGCTTCGAAGGATTTGTTCCTACCGACTCTTGTCTTCCGCTAATCTTTCAGTTCAATAAATCTTCAGATGACAAAAAAAAANTTTCAGTTCAAAAAATCTTCAGATGAAAAAAAAAAAAAAAAAAAGTTCACATGCACAAGGACAAAAGTTTTGGACAGAAGTGGTCACAAAGACAATTAAGACTACAAAAACAAAAAAAAAAAGACTATTAGGATGTCGGGTGCAAAGTAAGACGCATTTTGATAACTTTATACACTAATCATTTTTATATATTTTAGAGTATGCTCTCACATCCATATATCATTCCTCTTAATCAAAAGTTCGGTTTCGTTTGAAGTTTGAACTGTAAATGTGTGTGTTCGCCAAAATTAAATCAAAATTTAATATCGAAAAGGTCTCCAAAAATTTAACCGCATCAGCATGGCAGCATTCGATATTCTTCTCTTTTTTTTTGTTCAACCATTCGATATTTTTATCAAAAAAAAAAGCATTCGATATTCTTCTCTTAAATCATGAACCATGCTCCTCAACTTATTAATTAATTACTATACTGTTAACAATAAACATATATTTCAAATAAAATAAACTAATTGAAATGCGTTTACTTGTACCGTACGAACAAATAGTTTAGCCGTATAGATAAAAAAAAAATAGTTTAGCCGTATAGGTTTTTTTAATATAATATATATATAATGTGAAACCGCGCATTTGCTCGTTGATTTATTCATAATCCAGAAGTTAGTAATTTGATTATTCAATGGTACTGGGTTTCTTATAGACCAGCCAAGTGGATAAATAAGAGAACAATATAATTAGGAATCTAACGATGTTTCAGTCCACTCTATTCAATTATTCATTAACTTATTAGGAAAGAGCGAAAATGCGACGTAATACAATTTACACTAGGCAATTTAAACCTTTTTTTCTAAAATCGAGATTCTTATTTTTTTCGACTCTAAAATCGAGATTAATTGTTGCAGAAAGTTTAACAATAAATTTAGCATCATCCCTTTGCATACTTGTAACTGTCCCAGAAAACACAAAATGTGATACTTAGTTTCTTTTTTTTTTTGTTAACAAAAACTAATCAGATACACATCTCAGATAAACTTACATTTTTGGAGTATATATATATACAACAATACTTGAAATATCCAACAAAATTTTAAGAAATATTTTAATTTAGCACAAATGTGTCTAAATATTGTCTATTCTTGTGGAGTAATTTTCATTTATTTATTTTAGTTTATTCTAAAATATAATTGTCTGTTTCTCATAGTAAACGTGTTACTAAAATTTAAAGGTTTATAACTTTATATGCTAGGATTTATTTTTGTGCTACTTTTGAAAATCTCTAATTTAAATCTTATCATCTAAGCGTTAAGAGTGTAATGCATATTTCATAGTTAAATTTAAATATATTGACATGAAACCATATACAGTAGTAGTTTACATGTTTAAAAGAAAACTGCTCCTCATTTCAACATTTTAATATTGATATGGAGCAGAATGTCACACATCTTCCTCCAATCGATCGTCACATATAAATTAAAAAAATTATTTATGTAACCGGCTTTGCGTTTGTTTTAGAAATGTAAATACCTCTCTAGTATATATATTAAAATTAGGGGATAATGCACCAAACAATTATTCGACAAAGATGATAAAGTAATCATAGAGTAGTTCGACGGAAAATACAAGTCCAAAAACTAAGAACCTAGAGCCGAGCATCTCTCTCTCTCTTAATATATATATAGATATAACATGCAGACAGATATACATTCTATGCATACATTCACTTCGGCTGCGGGTTTTCTTCTCCGGTTTAGATTCATCGGTTTTCTCATATGTTCACCATAAATTTTGTAACTCCGGTTTAATCAAACCATCTCTAAACCGATTTCCATTTCTAACGGGCTGTATTATTCATTTATTTTAATGCAACAACTTATTTCAAAAAAAACAAATTACATATTGTTGAAGGAATAAGTTTTTTTTAAAAGAAAATTACTATATCTTTATACTAAAAAATATGATAGTTTATTGGTTTTTACAACATTTTAGATAATTCAGTATTAATAACTTATAATATTAATAAAAAACGTTATAGTTCAAGCTCCGATTTTACATTTAACTAATTATTTAAAAGTTCATATTGATGTTTTTTATTTGCAGAAGTAACAGTATTAAATTGGTTTGAACATTTCAAACCAACTTTTATTCCAACCAAATAGAGAAAAAACAGATAGAATGACCCCACAAACCAAGATTCCAAACCAACATTCCCATCATTGACAGCAAAATAAAATTAATTCGTGAAATTATATTTATATATTTGATTTATTCGGTACATATACTACTCTATGCTTAAAAATTATTATTTCTCAGAACCTCAGCTATGTATATAAATTAACTCTCACGCATGTTTCATCTGTTGCTACCAAATAACAAACCCAAAAAAAAAAACTCTTTTTCTTTTTTCTCTTCGAAATAATTAATGGAGAGTTCAATGAACAATGCTTTCATTATGAGCAAACATGAAACGACGACGTTTACAAGCGACCAAACTCCCGAGGAAAGTAGCTGGACGATGTACTTTGAAGATTTCTTCGAGGGATCTTCAAGTATTGTCGATGTCGGAGATTGTAGCTCTTCCTCCGTCTCCGATGCAATGTCTTTCGTGGCTACTAAGAAGACCCTCCACGTGTCTAAACAAGAAGGATCTAATTCTTCCAACAAATTCGACATCAAGAGGACAAGAAATAGAGAGATTCCTTTTGGTCGTCGTCATCATGATCTTGAAGACACTGCCTCTTCTCCTTCTCGTAGCCCTAACGTGAGTCTCTCTCTCTCTCTCTCTCTCTCTCTCTCTCTCTCTCTCTTAATATGATTTTAACTACCAAATGATGACAATTTTCCGTTTTTGTGGTTTTCGCCGCTTTAGCAAAACCATTTATCAATTTTTGTTTTTTTTTGGTCAAAAGTATCAATTTTTGTTATATATTTTTTTGTGGTTAAACAAAAGTATGACTTAATCGTGGAAACACTATAAGAACACTTACATGAAATTTTATAGAAATTAGGTTTGTGATAAATATGATTTTTTAAAGCACTATTCATGTAACATTGAATATTTTCCTTCTTTATTTTTTTGTCATGTTATTTTTCTAAGAACGTGATTATAGATTGATTCCTCTTAATTTTGATGTCTTGATACAGATAATAATAATATATATTAGTCATACACTGATTATATTTTGTAGGGCATATTGGAAAGATAAGGTTAGACGCCAATGAGAGGCAAGAAATTCTGTTTTCTTTATGACAAGAGAGGCAAAAAATTAATTAAATTTTTTGGTTTTGACTCATAATTGAAATATATTTCTCAAATAATCCAACAACTTGATTCAACAATCCGTGCAATTTTTTAAGTTCCTATTTGACATCAATGCATATAATAATTAACTTTAACAAGTCAATAAATAATTAAACTGTTTTTTTTTTCTTTTTCGTTTTATAGGTCTATAGCATGATGAACCTATTGGACAACAAGACAAGACACGAAGGTGGTGTTGTTGGTGATGACACAATTAATGTAAGAAAAACAGTATAATCATAATTAATTTTGCATTTGTTTAGTTAACGTTAGAGTTGATCAATCATTATCTTCGACACCTAACAATAACTTTACCATACGATAATCTTACGTATATAGGCGAAAGGAGAGAGTGCAGTGCAAAACCAAGGTGGATTATCAGTAGACTTGAAGAAAAAAGGACTTTGTTTGGTTCCTATGTCTATGGTCACCAACTTTCTTGGTTAATTATACATAAATCCTTATTCATTTTTTTTTTTAAAATTTGTTTTCCATAATTTTTTCCCTCTTAGAATATAATTATTTTGTAGATTTTTCCAATCATGTGTTATTCACTTAATTGTTAATATTGTATATGCATCTGTAACAAATTACGTATTGCATGTGAGTTGTATGGACACTCCTATTTTTATCGGAATATATCTATGTTCTTTTTTTTTGTCTCTAAATTTTTCATTGAAATTTAAATACTTGAAAGAGTTTACAAGGGTACTTTTAGCAATCGAATCAGTCTGCACATTAGCTAATCTTGGAGTAGACGCGAATGAAATAAGCGTAAAGCAATGCAGTAAAGACTGAATGTCACAGAAAAAAGCATAGTGTGAATCTCGGATGAGTTGAGAATGGAAAAAAAACATGGAGCTCTGAGATCCCACGCTCAATTGCTTGGAGGATATCTATGTTCAATAATGAATATTGTAATCCTTCATACCATAATTTAGAGAAGTCTCAAATATTTTTGTGATTTAATCCCGTTGGGATATGAGTCATATGACAATGTATAGGTTTTCTATTTACTGCAGTCTTGACTAATATCAGCTAACCGCCGTAGGTCAGATGGTTATTTTTGTTTTTTTGGGTAAAAACAAAGAACAGGTACACACAAATTTCTGAGGTTTAGCAATATTCTTAATCTTTAGAATATTGTTGAAAGTTATTTAGATCACAATCTTACAATAATATTTTATCTTAATTAGAACTACTCGACATTAAGACACACATTATCTCGAAATTAATCAATATTAACATTCACAACAAGACGCATATGTTTATCACTCATATAATTTAATGACCCAAAAATTTAAGTTTTTCCTTTCAATTCCATCATCCTTGAATCACACATGTTCCATTGTTCCAACACATAAAATTGTGTTCCAACGAACAAACTCGGACTCGATTACAGAGATCGAAACTAAACTTTGTTTCTTTCTGAATATTCTATCGAACCTTAACAAAGACTACTTTTGATACATTTTATACTCATGCAACTTCGTGTTTTCTTTTCTTTTGCATAACTAACAAATTTCTTAAATTTCTAAGAAAGAAGTGCAACCTAATATTTTTATATATTTCAAATATCTTCATAACTCGTTCTTTTCATGCTTATCGATCGTCTTGAAAATATTTCTTTAAAATCTCTTTGTGACCTAATAATTAAATTACGTACAATATAAATAAAAAATATTTATTGTTTTACCTTTCCATAAAACACTAATTTAAATTAAAAAGTTAATAAACAATTTAAAGTCATCTTCACAATACATTATAAAATTATTAATTTCTATCCATATATATTTAATTCGTACCAATATATTTTGTCAATTTAATTTTTTGATTGCCATATATTTTTATTTGTGAAAGTTTTATTAACATTTACATTAATTAAAATTAACAAGAAATATAAATATGAATGGAATAGTTTTTTGAAAAAAGGATGGATTAAATAAACATTTTAAATAGACTATAATGTTAATAAAAATTATTTTGATAAGGGACGTCATTATAAATGGAGAGAGCACCCTCCAATTATATGTATGATTTATTATAAGATTCTCAATTAAAAAGCATTAAATTCTAACAAGGCATGTTTAAGATATGCAGATTCATAGAATATATCTATTTAAGAACTATTAAAAAGTTTCTATATATGTGTAAAGGAAAATCTCCTTTAGTCTCTCTATAATTTACCATTTCGTTGGATACAAGAGCTAATAGTAAGATTTCTATTATCTAAGGTTTCCTTATTCGGAGTTAATTAGTAATATAAAAACATCTTCTTTTCGGTTGAATCTACTTCTCCTACAGAGTTCAACACCAAAAAAAAAAAAAAAACATACAAGAAGAGAAGTTACTGTACTTCAAAAGGGAGGATGCAGAGCTTGGGGCTTGTGGCGGTTATAGGCGCCTTTGGCTGTTTAGCAATCTTAATAGGTTTCGCCATATATGTAGTTTATAATCACTATTTTAAAGGCAGCGATGATTCGTAATCGACGATATCTAAGATTTTCCTTTTGTTTTAAGAATATGTTTTTTTATCAGTTTAGTGTTGTTATTTACTATATGTTTTGTAGTTTTTATTGATTTTTCTCATCAATAGTCTACATCACTATATATATAATCCAATTATTTGTTCCTACAGAAAATAAATTATTCTTTTGAAGAATAATGATATATACCATTAAGTATTGAGAGGGTCTTAATCTACTTTTGTTGAATACGTCTAAACGAGACATTTTAACTCATCGAGAAATCTATTTTAGAAACCTAATGCTTCAAGCCATATCGGTAACGTACGTGAAAGTTACAAAACAAAAACTTTCGATTTCTAGTTTTCAGAACCAACTGATCGGTTCGGTTCTTTGAAGGATGGAGAATATGAGATGGCATAAATTGAGGGATAGCATAAAAACGAAATTTAAGTTTTAGATCAATGAACTTATCTATGATATTGTTTATGTGACCTAATTACTTCATTCAAAACGTTTTTCAAACCTATTTCTTTAGGGTTTGAAAAAATAAAGCAGTATCGGAAAGACAAAACCTTTTGTATTCCTTTTTTTTTTTTGTAAAAAAGCAAAAATCGAATTTGATTTTGGTGTACACAAACTAAACCGAATAAAATAAACCAAAATTTATTAAATATATAATATACTTAAGTAAAAAAAAATATAATTATATTAAAATTATATGTAATCTTATCACATAAATAACATATTAAATAAATAATTATATACTTACATATAGATGATTTGTTTATATGTTTTTGGTTTATATATCTTTTTTTTTTTTTTTGTGGTCAGAAAAAGTTGGATGCTTTCATTGACAGTTGAACTCAAGACCTCCCGCTTACTAAACGGGTGCTCTAACCAACAGAGCTATGAAAGCAAGTTTTTGGTTTATATATCTATTTGAAATTATTTCTCTAAAATCGAATCGAGTTAAAACTGAAACAACATAAATTACAACATTAGTAACTTCGTGTTAATAACTATAAAATTTTCTTTCATGGCTAAACCGATAAGTTTGTTTCATGTCTTTATTTATTAGGTTATTTTGGAAAAATGTGAGATTTTATATTCTACTCAAAAAGTCGTTGATGATGGTCTTGGGTTGGGCCTAACACTCAACAAACGCAACTCTTTCTCTTCCTCTCTCTCTTTCTCTCAAACTCGTTTTCTAAAAACGGGAGAGATGATAATTTAAAGACAGATCGACGAGCTTGACCAATTTAAACCCAGGCTCATTATTCACCATCAAAATCATTGCTTTCTCTAGAAACCACCCAATTGTATTGAAAAAAATGTAAAGGGAAAGAGAGGATACCTATAGTTTGATTAGTAGGAAGCCAAATGGTTAGGTAGTACAATAAAATATTGCAACACCCAAAACGAAAAGTTCTTGTCTTTGATCTTTTCTTTAATCCACTATCCTCCAAAACTGGACCCCTCTTAAGATCTCCATTTGTTTTCTTTTTCCTCCAAATTCGACAATCGATCTTTTGAGAGGGTGCCAGTTTTTCTTTCTTCTCCAATCTTGTTTTCTGGGTTCGGTGTAGAAAAAAACAACCCCTTTTCTTGTTCTCTTCTCAGGATTTTTCTTAATTTTTTTTCCCGGGAAAGTTTTCATTTTTATTTTTGGAGGGATTGAAAAATTCCATTAAATGTGGGGAGCCGCCGCAGAACCAGCAGATTCTTATTACCAGATTCGCCCTGAGTGCACCGATGTCCCCAATACCAGATTCAAGATCAAAGTATGTCCCTTTCCGTTATATTTTCAATCTTAGAACTTTTCTTGGATTTTGTCCAGCGTTTGATTCGTTTCTGATATCTATGATATTGGTGATTGCGACCGATTCCCACGCAATTTCAGATTGCTCTTACCGAATTTATGTTTATGTCGTTCAAAAGTCGTTCTCTTGTGTTGCTTGGATTCTTCTTTCTCCCATACAATGAGCTGAATTGCAACATTGGGTTATTATTGTTGGCGTGAACTTTTACCATTGTTAGCTATTATCATGAAGAGAACATTACTAGTTATGATGCAAATGCCTTGTCTATGTCTTCTGATGCTGATTATTGATCTTAGTTCTTTTTAATTAGGTTGATAATCTCATGATTGTGTTTAGAGAAAGGCAGATTCCTCATTGGATTTGGAGATTTCTTTTGCCATTGTTAGTGTTTATATAGGTGGGAGGTGGATTATGTGTAGTTCATTGTTTTGATGTGATCAAACAAAGAGAAGATAGCATTCATTACTAGTTTATGTGGTTAATGGGTTTTGGTAAACACTAATGCTACATTAGTGCTGTTTTAGGTTCACAGATTTAGCACTGAGCTTGCTTGCATGATTATGTTTACAGAATGGCAGAGTCTCAATTGCTGACAATACCTCTCTCTTTTCTTGTTTATGTTTGTGCAGCCTGGTAAAACTCTTAGTGTAAGAAAATGGCAAGCTGCATTTACACAGGAAGGATTACTCGATATTGGCAAGACTCTAAATCGAATCCAAAGAGGGGTAAGTCTCAGAACAATGTTTGCAAAGACTGCAACATTAGCTAAATTTGTTCTGAATATGCAAAAATCAGTTATATACCTCTTATTTAGCGCTTATATACCCCCTAGTGTATCAGGTTGCGTTTTCTTATCATTCCAAATCTGTTTGCTTGCTTTCTTGACTGGTCTAGGGGATCCATCCATCAATCAGAGGAGAAGTCTGGGAATTCTTACTTGGTTGTTATGATCCAAAGAGCACATTTGAAGAAAGAGAGCAAATCCGACAACGTAGAAGGTGACTTTTTTCACCCATATAAACAGTAAATGAGTTTCATCGAGATCCTATTTGTCTTGCATTCTCTTTGCTGCTATATCTTTTTTATTTAAAGTATCAGTATTTCCCTTTCAGATTGCAATATGCTTCTTGGAAGGAGGAATGCAAACAAATGTTTCCTGTCATCGGAAGTGGTGGATTCATTACTGCACCTGTAATTACTGAAAAGGGTCAACCCATTTACGATCCTCTTGTTCGACAAGAAACAAATTTAGGTAAAAATGTGTGTCCTTTGCTTGAAGAAGTAGTAGAACGTCTGTTTTTACTAGAAGTTGGTAGATTAAGCGTTTTAAGTATTAATCTCAGGTGAAAATTCTGATTTCTTCAAAGAGCTTGCAAGCCGCGGACCTTTGGACAAGAAAGTTATTCAGTGGATGCTAACACTTCACCAGATAGGTCTGTGATCACGCTGCTTTGTGTCACATTAGAAACTAGTTATGAGAGAAGTAATTCAATATGTCATTCAATTCACTTGCGTAAACTCTGATTTTCAGGTCTTGATGTAAATCGCACGGATAGGACTTTGGTATTCTATGAGAAAAAGGAGAATTTGTCTAAGCTCTGGGATATTTTAGCTCTTTACGCCTGGATAGACAACGACGTCGGATATTGCCAAGGTAAAGCCTTTAAATTCAGAGAACAAACACAGTATAATCCTTTGTTCAAGCTCTGAAAAGTCGGTTGATTCTTGAGTCTTGATCTATCTACTGTTTCATCTGACCAGGAATGAGTGATCTTTGTTCCCCTATGATTATGCTTCTTGAAGACGAAGCTGATGCTTTTTGGTGTTTCGAACGTTTGATGCGCCGATTGGTACTTTACGTTTTGTGTTCATATATGTTTGTCTTGACTCTCTCTGTAATCAGATTATATTAAAGGTTTTTATTCTATTTCGAAATTGAAAGCGAGGAAATTTCCGGAGCACGGGAAGATCAGTTGGAGTTGAAGCACAGCTTACTCATTTGGCTTCAATCACTCAGATTATTGACCCCAAGCTTCACCATCACTTAGGTATCTATTAAAGCTTTCTCACCTCACTTTTAGCGTATTGGTTGAGCAAGAGACAATCTTGAAAGAAAATTTGGATCTTGAAATGCAGAGAAATTGGGTGGAGGTGACTATCTCTTTGCGATTCGAATGATAATGGTTCAGTTCCGAAGAGAATTCTCCTTTTGCGACTCCTTGTACCTTTGGGAGGTAACGGTTTTCTTTTCCTCTTTATAAACTCAAAAACATTGTTCTTGGACTGGACAACAATAAAGACCGATATTTCCATTTGAGCAGATGATGTGGGCATTAGAGTATGACCCGGAAATGTATTCTCTGTACGAGGAGCCTCAGTTCGAGGGAGAGAAAACCGAAGGTTCCTCCAAAGGTAAACTGAAGTCGATAAACCAGTGCGGGAAATATGAAAGAGAGAACATGAAGAACGGTGGGAAAAGCGCAGAAGGTCCTTTGCCTATTTCAGTTTTCTTAGTGGCTAGTGTTTTGAAAGACAAGAGCTCTAAGCTAATGACCGAAGCTCGAGGACTCGATGACGTTGTTAAGGTAAGTAATGCGGAGAGATCTCACCGGTTTTTTTCTCTCTAATACATCTTGCATTTCCGATGGAAATAGATTCCTCATTAATCTCTGTTTGTTTTGCTTAGATCTTGAACGACATAACCGGAAACTTGGATGCTAAGAAAGCTTGTTCTGGTGCTATGAAACTTCACAAGAAGTATCTAAAAAAGGTTTGCTTTTATATCTTTTTAGTTATTTTACTGAGAAACTTTTTTTGAGATTGTGTATGATCCTTCTTTAGCTGTCTTTTAAAGTCCCTCTTATTGTTCGGTTCTTTGTTATTGCAGGCCAAGAAATAGTATTGGAGAAGATTGATGAGTAGCGTTTTTGTATGTTATTTTTTACATATTTGAGAACACAAAATCCGGCGACAAAAAGTTACTGGTCAGAGATTTACGATTCCTTGGGTGGCAAGCATTCTGAAAAGAAAAAAAAAACTATGGAGCCCTAACTTACACAACTTTTCGTTGTAAACTGTTCATACACATCCATGTTGTAATATTGATTTAACAAACCATGTGCTTTTTTTTAGCAAAACAAAAAGAAAATAAAAAAGCACAAAAAAGAATGATCTTCCTCTTGGGTCGATTGCTGTATTTACAAGTCGAATTATGTAAATAAAGATTACATAAACTTGTAGAATATGTTCATAAAAAAAAAATTTACAGTATACGGTTCAGATTTTAGAAGTGTATTTGATAAATCCATGGATTCTCTGAAATTTACTGGTTTACTTAAGTCCCTTATCATTTACATTTGCGCAATGATCTGGCTAGTGAAATCACAAATTCATCCTAAATTATAATATTTTCATCAGATTCAGAAGAAATGTCTGAAGATCAAGGAAAGGCAGAAGAAAAATAAGTCAAAGAAGTTAATCGAATTAGAGAGGCAACGCATAACTGTTTCCCTCCCTCCAGATTTCCCCTATTTCTACGGAAAGCAAAGAAGTGAAAGTAAGAGAGAGAGAGAGACTGATGTCTTAATTCTAAATTTAGTCCTTAGAAATTGAATAAGATTAGCTATTATATGAAGGCATCTTATTAACTGATGCGAAACAGAACATGCAAAAGAAAAAAGCAGACCAAGTAAGTGAGCTGCTTGTACTGTAAAACCAATAAATGATCGGAGAAGACACACATTACGAATGAAGGAGAAATAGGAAATTTTACACAGAAGAAACATTTCATTGAGAAGAAAAAAAGAGACAAAAGACACCCGAATGTTCAAAGCATACATAGTCACTTAAAAGGTTTTTTTAAAACACCTAAACGCCTCCTTTATTGCACTCCTTCCACATCAGAAGGATCAAGGGAAATTTTCTTAAAGTTCAAAACCTTGTCTTTAAGCATCTACGGTTTCAGCTGAATCAGCAGCGGCTAAGACCAGCTCCGGGCTTAGGTCTCCGACATAAGATCCGTCCAAAGCATTGGGCTGTCCCAAAGCTTTGAGAGCCAGATGTGCCGCCTTCTGTCCCGATATAATCATAGCCCCAAATGTTGGTCCCTGCATCACCAATTCCCTCAGCATATATTGATCTTATAAATTGTGTATACTAAATCAAAGATTGCCCAAGGAAAGGGAAAAACTCACCATTCTTGGTGCACCATCGATCTCTGCAACTTCCATACCGGTCACAATCATACCGGGAACAACCTCTCTGGTCAATCTCACAATAGCGTCTTCAGCTGTGTTCATGTCGAGAGCTTTCATCCCAGGAACATGATCGATCATTCCAATGCTCTTCAACCTCTTCACACCAGTTGCTCCAAAGGGACCGTCGTGACCACAAGAGCTCACAACAATCTTGGCCTCCATGACGTTAGGGTCCATGCAAGACTGTGTGTCGTGGTTCATCGACACTAGAGCCCAGTTAGTCACCACACCAGCGACTCTGTTTCCTTTCACTATCAGATCCTCGGCAGCGACTGCGTTGAAGAGCTTCACGTTGGGACGAGCCAAGAGCTTGCTCATGATGGTGGATGTAAACAGAGCCGCGTGCTTGATCACTACGTAGTTGTCTTGCTCATCGTAGGCTACACCAATCTCGTCTAGGAACAAATGAGCTGGTTTGCGCACAATCTGTCAAACACGAATATAAAGATAATTTCAGTCTACTACTCATGAACTCAATTTCAAATCCCAGAAAACAAAATTCATCGAAATTTGGTTAAATCTATCCCTGATTTCGACATTAACATTTGATTCCCATATTCAATTTCCTCTAAATTGGGATCTAACTGTCACTGTGATTCAGTCTAGACCTAATTCATACATTATGAATCTCCAGAATCAGAAGAAAATTAACCGATCTCACATGCAAATCCATCTAAATCCTCTAACAGAGAGATAGAGATTTCGGATAACAATACCATGGCGGAGAAAAGCTGACCACCAAGCCACGCGCCACCGCCGGGACTGACGGATTGCTCAATGATTGCGACCTGAACGTTAGGGTTCTTGCTGATCTCGTAGGCACAGGATAATCCGGCGGATCCAGCTCCAACGACGACGACGTCTGTCTCGGCGTAAGTGATCATATCCGTCATGTACCTCCTCGTCATCTCACGAGACACGATCGATTCCTTGATGGGATCGAAAGTGAAGGCGTTGAGATCGTACCCAGCGGTGGCGCGAACTGAGACGACGTTTCCAGAAACCGACCGTGATTTGAGACCGACGGAGACAGGTGCGGCGGAGATGGAAGAGCCATGGAAAGAGGAATCGAAAAGCCTCTGGGGCTTGGTGGACGAAAGAGAGAGAGTAGAAGCAATGGCCGCCATTTGAGAGGAGTTTTAAGTTTGAGTGATGATGGTGAAGTGAAACGGTGGTGGTTGTTTGAGTATTTAAATTAGAAGAAGAAGAAGGAATGAGAGTGATGGACACGTCAGAGATAAGGAACGAAGGGTCATCGAATTATGTGTTTTAAAAATATTTATTTTTATTTATTTTGTTGTGAATCTGATTATTTAGTTTTGTGCCATCAATGGAAAAACATTGGAAAGTAACGATCTCCTTTATTTATTTCACGGTTCTAGTTGAAATGAAAATGACTTTTGAATAAACCCAAGTTTTTAGTGAGAAATTAGCATAAATCCCGTGGGATACACGGATATTTTAATTGTTTAACAACTATTATAGACTTATAGTAACAATTTCTTTATTGCCGGAAAAAAATTGTTTATAATTATATTCAATTTTAATTTATTTGTGAGTAATATTTATATAAAATAAATAAAAAATGGTTCAATTCTATACCAGAATTGATATGTCTGAATCATAAACTCTTAGGCCATCTCCAACCTAGCACAAAAACGTTATTATAGTGTTGACTTTTTTACTTTTCCCCTCCAACCAAACGTTATCTTCGACGGTATAATAGTGAGATTCTCCATTTAGCTACGGTATAATAGTGACACTGTAGCGATGGGAATTTTTTTTTTTTTTTTATTTTTAGTATTATTATTTGTTGATATAGGCTATGAATGGTGATATGATTTTACGACGGTTCGCACACTTAAGCGTATGAAACGCATGTGTTTTTCCATTCACAAAATTTAAGCATCACGTACTGTTTTTAAATAAAATATTAATAAAAAAATGAAAATCAAAAATGAACTCAACACATCAATTACTAAAAAAAAAAAAACCATGAACCGCATGTAACAGTTTAACATGTGTAGATTCTTTTGATTCTTTTTTATTATTAGAGTTAAATATTATAAATTAATTTTACCACACTATAATTATCTAAATCAGATTTATTATTTGAACCTTATATTACATATATATTACTTTTGTGTTATTATTTTATCCATATTCATAGTTGCCTAAGTTATAAAATTTAGACCAAACAAAATTTTTAAGTACATAAAAAATGATAATTTTGCATATGTAATGAGAGAGACCAAAATTAGCAACCCAAATTCTGAGACAAATCAAAATTTCGAAAAATAACATAGAAATTTCATAGATAGTCGATGAAGATTTTATGACGAACATACAATTATTTAGAAGAAAATTATATTAAATAGTATATTGAATTTTTAAATTTTAATTTTTTTTCTAAAATATTAAATAATGTATTAAATATTAAATTTATATTAGAAATATTAAATTTTATATTTATATATAAATATTAAATTTTAAAATTTAGATTTTTAAATATTTTTCGTATTTTTATATTTTAATTATTTGATCCTTACCGCCGGATCCGCTTTCGCCATTCAAACATATATTTTGGACCGCCAGATCCGCTTGATCCGCTTGATCCGCACTTGTTCCGCCAGATCCGCTTGATCCNTCAGATCCGCTTGATCCGCACTTGTTCCGCTTGATCCGCACTTGTTCCGCCAGATCCGCACTTGTTCCGCCAGATCCGCACTTGTTCCGCCAGATCCGCACTTGTTCCGCCAGATCCGCACTTGATCCGCCAGATCCGCTTTCACCATTCGGAGCCAATGGCTTTTCACCATCAAGAGGTGCATTCGGAAGACGGTACTTGCCCCTACAAAAAAGTTCATCAATCCAATCAAAAAAATATTATTATAAAACTTTATTCTCCATGACTTAGACGTTGGACAAATAGTAATCACCACAGCATCCGTAGATCTCTGTATAGAAGGATCTAGAATAATCTAGAAGATATTCACATAATATTTTTGATATCTTCTGATTTCTTCCAGATCTTTCTAGATCCTTCTATACTCTGAATCTGCAAGACAAATAGATGCTAAAAAACAGAGAAAGGAAAATTATATCTTATATGCATAGCGAAATCACACACTTCTTCTTGAGTTGAGCGTTTAGTAAGCTTGTGCCTAAGAGAAGCCTCATCATCGTTGATAACTATTTCTCACGCTATGGTCAGCTCATCTTGGATCTTAAAAGATGAAACTCAAGAATCTTATTTAAGAATCAAAGGATCCGAAGTTAAACTGATGGTATTCTCTATCAATATTTTTATTGTTTTTGACAACGAAATTCTCTACCAATTAAGAAGCAAAATTCATATGTTTTAGCAGAACCTTTTACATTATTTTCGCAACCATGTGTTATAGACAAGTTAAAAGTTTCATTATCCTTGTTGGGTTCTTAAATCTTAAATCCGTCTGTCTTGAACACAAAACAGCCTTTTGACCAAAAACACAAACACGGGCTATTTGGGAGGGGTGATGGTGATCAAAGGCGGACCTATGTGATGGCAATGGGTGTCACCTGACCCCTCTAAAATTTAAAATATTAGTAATTATTAATATATTTTTATAAAATTTTGGTAAAATAGTTAGCCAAAATCACTTTTTGACCCCCTAAAATTTACAAATTTATATGATAAATCAATTAGTATGTAAAAGTATTTATATTATGAACCCTGTAAAATTTATTCCTGGGTCCGCCACCGATGGTGATCAACGGTTGGTCATGAGAAACTTCCAAAATTTTATTAAAGGAAAATTTGTTAAATTTGTGTTTTTTTTTTGGACTTAGAGATGATAAGCCGTGAGAGAGAGGGTTTAGGGTACTAGGAGAAGTAGAGGACATAATTTTTGTAGATGTCATATTAATTAAAATTGGGTATTGCAATTTGGTGCTGGATAAGGACTTAAACCGTTACGAGTGCTGGTTACTACTTACTTCACACACACAAAAAAATAGGATTAGGAAATTTAGCAAATCACATTAAAGAGTTCTTTAAATACGCAAGTATTGTACTCATGAGTTTGGCTACACCAAATAAGAATCTAGTAACATCGTTTCGTGGATTTGGTCCTTTGACTTGTGTCTCTGGTTTCAAGACCTGTTTTAAAAAGCCAACTATGTACCTCGTTTCTGGCTTCAATGGAACAACACAACATAAACCAGAACAAAGAGAACAGAAAATAAAAAAACACTTTTTTGTGTTTCATTTGGACATCTTCTGACTAAGCATAACATTACGAAGATAAGTCGTATCGTAAATCAGAGAACTAGAAATGCCTCACATGTGCAAATGGTAATTGTAAACAGTAAAAAGAAATGTAATTTACATGAGAGAGGAGGTAGGAGAAGAAGAAGATGTTTATTAATGCTCTCTGTGTTGCCCTTCTCTATTCATTATCGAGAATATATACAAGAGTATGAGCGCATTCTACAAGTAATGGAAACATATATATGGAAGGTGAATATTGCAGAATCCCTATTCTATCAGAAGAGAGAGATTAAAGGTCACGTCTACACATTGGACAAGAACCGTGTCTGAGGAGCCAATTGTCTATACAAGGTAAGTGAAACATGTGATGACAATGAGGCAAGCTTCTAACTGTTTCACCAAGCTGGAAATCCTGCAAAATCAAACATCAAGAAGGAGAAAAAAAAACTTTCAATTAGATTCTGTGATTCGATATAACGAGCTAAAACGAAGCAAACTGATGTTAGAACCTGAAGACAAACAGAACATGAGTCTCTGTTCTCGGAAGCATCTGTGTTATTGTTGCAAGTGATTGTCATCTTTGGGATTTTCTCAACCAAGTCTCCTGTTAATCCTTTTGAGCCTCCTGTCTCGAAGAGGCTTGTGAGATCATCAAAGGGTGCATCTAAAGCTCCCATCTGATCAACAGAACACGAGACCAAAAGAATCAGTAAAAAAACAGAATTGGTGTCAGTTCTGAAAGTTTTTGTATGCAAAACATACTTGACTTTGCACTGCACTCAGCATTGCAGGACCTATGCGCTCCCGTACGAGTCTGCCGCTAAGGAGACTAACAATGACATCAATCTACACACAAAAGTTAACAAGAGAAACACGAATCATTTCAAAGTTTCAATCCAATGAAATCCCAAATTTTCATTCCAAACTCCATGGCTAACTTGAAAACAGAGCAAGTGTTGGTGCTCACCAAGTAGAGAAGGCATCCGAAACCTGACTCATCGGATTTCCAAAGATCGAGCGATGATTCAAAGACCTCGATAGAGAAAACAGCTCCTGAAATGGCTCCAATTGCTGCTCCTCTGATGAAACCACTCTCAGTTTCTTGGCCTATCAATGCTCCTGTAAGTGCCCCTAGTAATGTTCCCACTGAACATGAAAAAAGAAACAGCTTTCTTAGCTCCAAAGTTGCAGACTTTGCTAATAATCCTATAAATTCAAGATAAGCAAAGTCTACTAAATCACTCAAATCAATCCAATTAGAGATAAGCAACAAGTTACGTGTACCAAATAAGACCAGAGCAACAAGTATTGACTAAATCGGATCCACAATCGAGTTTCAAAGTCCAGACAATCACAAGAACAGAGAAATAGGAAACGAAAGCCGAACCTAGCGCGAAGAAGAAGGTCAAGATCGCCGAGATAATGGTCCCCAGAACAGCGGAGACGAGGAAATGACAAGCGTCTTTAATCCGTTCGACGAAATTCCCAGGAGAAGAAGGACCCGACGAAAGAGGATAAAACCCAGATTGGAATCTTATAGATTCCATGTTTTCCTAATCCTTAAGCGTGACGAAAAGAACCCAGAAGCGATTTCCGGTAATAGAAAGCAGAGCTCGAAGGGAAGCTTATATAGGAGAAAGAGAGAGAGAGAGAGAGAGAGAGAGAAAGAGAGAGAGATGAGATTTGCTTAGTTCTTAAGAGAGAAGAAGATGCGACGTTGCGCTAATTGCATTTAAAGCTCTGGCTATTTTGCTTTCATGGCCAAAATTTGTTTTCCCCTTTGTTGTAGGTGAAGGAAAGTCTAGGGTTTTTGTATCTGTCACAATCACTGGGTGAAACAAAAAGTCTCAAACTTTCATTTTCGAGAGCACGAGTCAGAGATAAGAGAGATGAGATCACAGGGCAAGAACTTTCTTATTTACTCCATTTTTATTTGGCAAAAGCTTTTTTTTTTTAATTTAACTAACTTTCACCATTTTCTTTTAAAATGACCAATTATATTAAGAACGATCTTTTTTTTGTTGTAGTTAGGCCTTGTTCGTTTGTTCAGTTGGAAGATGCATCTGGATGGTTCATCTGGATGGTCAATCTGGATGGTCAATCTAGATGGTTCACCTGAATGGTCCATCTAAATGATGTCCGTTTCTGTTTTCCATATGCATTTCGATTAAGCATCTGGATGCAGATGTGTTCGTTTTTAATAAATTTGCATCTTCATCCAGATGCATTTAGTATCAAATTACCAAAATAACCATATTTTTGATCTTATTGATATATTTTATGTACTACATTAGATTTACAACTAAATAATTTTTAAATTATTGTTTTTCACATTCAAAAATTTTTATTTTCATGAAAGAGTTAAATTTAATAAATTATTTTTTACAAATATTAGAAACACATTTTTTACAAACAAATTAAAATATTAAAAGATTTTTTTAATGTTATTATTTTTAACATTAATTTCGCAGTTTTGTAGAAAAAATGCAATTTTGTATTTTTGGCGAGAAAATACGAGTTTATGGCTTTGACGGAAATTTTTGATTTCGCGGTTTTGG
>OVAY01002154.1:0-20488 GCA_900406395.1 Kernera saxatilis | reverse complement strand
TCTAATATCCAAAACACTTCGCTAGCCTTACCACTCAACCGATCAGAGGTGTTGTTTGATCCAAACACGCGTTGTATGGTACACCATTGCTCATCGGAAAAGCCACTTAAACCAAGTCTATCGGCTTCAGTTAAGGGTGGATTGGAAACAAGTGATGTTGAATTGGCAGCAACAATCTGTGTAGAGTTGGCACGAGGTTGTTGTCCACGACCGCGCCCAGTCATAACAGATGTGTTAGTGCGAGTATTGTTCTTGTTCCGAGGACGATCTTCCCACCATTCAGGGTACCCGACAACCTTGAAGAAGGCAGAAACCTCATGACCAGAACGACCACAGCCAATACAGATTCGAGATGGATCGCGATTTATAGGCACAAATCGATTAGTAGATTATCGGGTGGAGGATGAAGGAATCTGAGAAGCAAAGCTCATGATAGCATTATCTTTAACAACTCCTGCACGAATGGATCATTCTGCACTATAGTCTGATAAACTGAATCCAAGTTTGGAAGCGGTGTAATAGCACAAATCTGTGAACGGATAACACCATGGATATCGTCATCAAGACCCGAGAGGAAGTCGTGAATTTGGAGAATTTCAAGTTCTTTCTCTCGAGCAGAATTGAGATCACATTCACACTTTTTGCACTCGCATCGTTTATAAGTCATGCATTAGGAAATTCCATCCCACAACTTGGTAAGACATCCGAAGTAATCATCAACAGAAGATCCTTGCTGTTTGCAAGTAGCCAGTGCATTACAGAGTTATTGTAGACGAGCTCCACTCTTGATAGAAAAACGCTTTTTAATAATATCCCACAAGTCTTTTGCAACTTCACGAGTGGAGATTGATGATCGAATTTTCGGTTCAATTGTGAGCTTGATCCAACCCACCAAGAGATGATTATTAGCAATCCAGTCTTCCAACGTAGGAGAGTCATCTGCTGGTTTAGTGATGGAACCGTCAATGAATCCGAATTTCTTGCGGCTGCTGAGTGCCATACGCAAGTTAATTGCCCATTCATCATAGTTTAATCCATTGAGCAGAGGTTGAGATATCACTGCTCCGGGATTATCACCTGATGTGAGATCGTAAGGAGAGATGGTCTTTCGCTTTGGTTCTGCATCCGTAGTTGCAGCGATCGACATGATGATGAATTAGGAAGAGATCGAGAGATACTCTTGCTGGAATAAGAATTAGATTTGCCGAGGGGCTTTTAGGATCAAAAAGATGCTCTGTTTTTTATAGGAAAAACAGAGGAAGGATGAAGAAGATAGCCGAGGGGCGTTTCTTCGAGATTTCGAGATGAATAAAAATTAGAGTTTTTAAAACGCTTGCTCTGATACCATGACAAAGGTTTAAAGAGATGAATGAATAGCTTGTGTATTATGATATATTCGGAATGTATTTATACAAGTAGATATCCCTTATAGAATAAGAATTATCTAGGAAAAGAAAATATAACAAACTCTAATCTAATATTTTCTTGAGTATCAAGTCTTTCTTAATAAAAAATAATATATCTCAGTTATTAAAAACTAAAAAGGAAGAGAATTGACAGAGAATTGACCCAAGCCCAAAAAAAATTTAAAAAGGCGGGAAAATTGCCCAGAGTTTAACATCAATAAACGAATATAATAAGAACTTTGTTTTCAAATTGGGAGATACTGTTCTAACAAAAAAAAACATAAAGTTATTTTATTCAGCAAAGAGTGATAGATAAAGAAAACTTTGATCTGTTGAGTAAGTAGCTCGGAATTATAAGAAGAGCATAAAGAAGTTTGTATCTAATAACTTTGGAATATGGTTCCACACGGTTCATCAAAATAGCTTTGTTGTTTTGCCTTTTATTCTTATTCTTTTGATATTGCTGCACAAGAATGAGTAAAGCTAAACATGTTTGTTTTCTTATGTTACAAACATCTCACTGCTCAGTGCTCACAGATCGTCCCTGAAAACGATCGTACTCGGAGAATCGATTCTCACTATGATTCCTTCATCTTCATCATCGCTTGATTCCACCATCGTTTTCCGCCTTGTTCTGCTTTCTACTTTCCCAGGAACAAATTTCCGGGTTTCAAGCTGCTTCGTGGTCGCCATTGAGCCTTCTGATTTCGCTGAAACGATACCTTGAGCTGAGTTTAATGGTAGTTTCTTGTACGATAAGTTATCTCGCGGCTTGTTATTGTTGATCGCACCGAAACTTGCACTCCTTCTATACAGATTAACCTAATTGAGAATATCCAAAGATGATAAAGCTTCGGGTTAGTCGAGAGGTTCATCGATAACAATCTTATAAATAATCTCAATTTGTGATCTTTTTTTTACCATGCTGCCGAAAATGCTAAGTTGCATTGCTCGTTCAGATAAGTTTAATGTCTTTCTATTGATCTCTTCTTGTTGTTCGGCTTTGTAAATACTTTCAGGCCACCTCATGAGACCTCTGTGTTCTTTACTAGATGATCTCTGGAGCTGGTGGTCAGAGCTTGAGCCACGTGGTGATGATAACGAAGATGGTTTTCGTTGTAGAGTCCTATGAGCTCCGAATGCTCCAATGTTGAAGATCATTACTCTTGCTCTTGTCTCCACACTGTATTGTGTTGCTTGTCGTGAAAAACTCACTCTCATGATACCTGTGATCAAAAACCGAAACACAGTTTTTGGTTGATTCCGATTTAATAGTGTTTGAATCTTCTGTATGATTAATTACCTGAAGCTTCTGATGGATTACGGAAGCTTTGATTCTCGTTAGAAGGAAACAATGCAGCAGGAGATGCTATAAGCTCTTCTTGGATACCAACTGGTTTTATGAATCCTTCTAATAGCAAACCAACGCTGTTGTAATCGATTTCAATGGATTCTCCAGATACAAATGTTGTCAGTTTCGAGCTTTCAGCGGAAACAAGGGCTCGTGTTTCTTGCATTGCCACTTTTTCAAATCTCTGAGGACGCAAGAGTTTGACAAGAACCAAGGCACTTTCCTGCAAAAAAAAAAAAGAAAAACGAAAGAATTTGATGCAATATAGTGAATATACTATACAATCAAGAGAGGAGTCTCTTCAATGGACACCAGAATAGCGACGTACCTTCCAAAAGAAATCTTCAATGCTAGAATCTGATTGTAGAAAAGATAGTATTATGTCGCTATTGATAAAAAAGCAAAGAACCACCGAATCTGTAATCATGTCGCACATATATGGCTTCCCAGTGAGGACTTCGTAGAGTCCCAATGTACTACCATGAGAAAAAGTTGGATGCAGCGAGTGATTGTTGCTTAAGCTTTTGCTTTTCCACTATAGGTGTATCATTATAATATTCAGTGATGAAGAAGGTAAATGGATCTTTAGAGTTATGAGTTAAAAGTAAAACTAAGTTTTGAATTACCTTAACAATGCCATCACAAATAAGCCAGACTCCGGTTGGCTTTGAACCTTCTTTATAAAGCGTGACACCACGCAGCTTCATTGTTTCTTTTTTCGAGTGTTTTAGAGGTTCACATATTGCAGAAGGAAGAGCACCCGATAAAGGATGTGAGGTGATCAGGTCGCCTAATTTTGGAAGTTTTACCATTGGAGGGTTTCTCAAAAGCTTCTTCAAGCCAGTCTGTAGAGAGAGAGAGAGAGAAGTAACATTTAGACAAAAGATAGAAAACAATTTGTTGAAGGAATTGGATTCTTTAATTTGGTACCTGGACAGCATCATGAAGATGAGCGATTTCTTTTTCCTCTAACAAGCCAATCTTCTCAAGGTTTTGAATGTAATCGAGTAAATGATTCAGCACTGAATATGTTACTTGTTTTGTTTTCACCACACGGAGAACCTGCAAACCAAGTTGATCAAAGATTATATGTGATTCATCGCGAGAAAGATAAATCACCCAAAACAAGTGACACCACTCTCAACCTGAGGAAGTGAAGATCGAACTTTTTCCAAGAACTCTTTTGCTTCCTCTCCTTCGATTTCACTTTCCTTGATTACAGTAGAGCCAATATTACTCTCCCCTGTATAGAGAAGAAAGATAACTAAGAGACAAAAGTGGGGTTGGATGAAAGTATTCTTCTTACTAAGTTGAGGTACTTGCAAACAAAAACTCTGATAGATCAACAAAGATGGTCCGATCATATACAGGTACGATTTTTTCTTCTAGTCACTGTTTCCCAAGTGTGATCCAGAATCTGAATTACACATACCTAGAAAATCATACAATTGCTGCCGTGCAATTGTATGTGCGCGAAGAAATGCAGCGGAAATGTAGCAAGCAGATTCCAGTCTTTCAACAGCAAAGTATGTGACCAACTTCCCTGGGATAATTTTAGAATGAAGAAAGTTGTAGTAACTCGGGAACCTAACATGCGGTTTTAGACCTCTCCAGTCACATAAAGACTCCGTAGAAACCCGATCCAACGCCTCATCCACTGACCGCATCAATATATTAGCAGTATTTTCAGATATTCTTCCCTCATCAAGCATCTCCCAGTAAGCTGCCTGAACACCTGATGCATGCAAGAGACTCGAACTAAGGGTCAACAATCTGCCTAATAAAATAGCATATAATAGGTAGAAAGAGACATGACAATTACCATTTAAGAATCGTATACGTATGTCCTTTAAACTCGTATGGTCAAGATTTCCAGTCTCAGAACCACTATGAGGATGAACTTGTTCCCCTTCTGAATCTTTTAAGTTTGAAATATATTTTTCAACTGTAGGCCAGTCAGCAGGTCCTAACTCCTCATCGTCTCCTAGATCTTCAAACGCTTGTAAGGCCTTATTCAGCATTTCATACTTTGTATACTCCAATATTCGTTTCTGTCAACAAGAAAGTGGAGAATTTCAAATAAATTAAGGGGTTAAGCGTTTCGAGATAAGAGTTGCAGATTTTGTTGGAGCCAATCTTGAGCTAGCTATTACTGACTGACTCATGCATATACACCTAATTATGCCCGCTCAAGGGCTCAAACGCCAGGCATAAACACAGATTTCCCTGGTCCCCCCAATGACAGTATCATGAATTTACATATTAAAGTTGGAAATGAAGTCTGTGAACAGATTTTGACCTTTGTGGCTGGTAAACCGTCCATGCGAAGAAGGCGTAGAACAAATTGGGTAGTGGATCCATTAACTATCAGAGTTAGGAACACAATTCCACCTGTGAAGAAAATAAACTGCAAAACAACTGAGAATATCAAGAGAGCGAAATGATACTCTTCCATAATTCATTTAGGCTGTCGATTACACCTTACAGACTATTTCCAGAACTTACCAGTGTACCCGTCTCCGTGCTGACAAAAGAATTTCCGCTTGATTGCTGAATCAAATGGTTGAGAATAAGGTAATTCAAGAGAGAAAATAACAAGATTGACAATGTTCTTGAAAACTAACCTTCACAGATAAAGAAAGTGAGAGCGCCACTGCACCCCTCAAACCAGACCATACGAGTATAATGGCTTCTTTCCAATCCAAACCATAGCCAACACGACATAACAATGGATATAGAACTCCAACAACAACGCAACGCGATAGTTGGATGTAAAAGTATAGTAGAAAAAGAAATCCCCATGAATTCCCTGTAAAAACATGGGTCATCGAGAGTTCTTCAATCCACAAAATAAAAGAAAGGTAAGGTCAATGATATGATATTGTGTGTCTTATGCGGGTTTGGTTCCAGAGAAAAAAAGATAATATCCAGGACAGTATATGTCTAACAGCTACTTAATAATCAACTGACTGGTGAAAGAACACATTATTTCAGTCCTGGCGCATTGACAATTTTGCTTCATCACTTCCTCAAACCAATGATGCCAGGTTTTTTTCCTTTTTAGCTAATTCATGCTCATGAACAATTGACCCGTTGAGAACCTAATACCATGAATACAGAGGTCTGTTCACGATTTCACGGTAACAGCAAGCTATGATAACAGGTGGAAAAATGCAATGACTTGGGATTCAGTTTCCATAAGATTTTGGGTTTAGAAAATTTAGACGGAACCTATGTTCATATAATCTATTCACTTTTAGCTAGAAAAAAAAAAACTGCAAACTTTCAGCAATTAATGGCACCTTGGTATGCAATCTTATCACTGTCGAGAATGCCTTCAGCAATGACAACACCACTGCAAAAATGAAATGAGAAGCAACTTAAATACTGTAGCATCGGCTAAAGAGTAAAATAGCTTTTTGCGAACCATGAGCTTATTTCTTAGGGTTGGCATGGCCCAAGCATGAGATGAGTCTATATGATTATACCCTTACCTGAGGATAAAAATCATAGTATTTGCAATATATGCGACCATTTCCCTGCACAAGTTACCAGGAAAATCTGTCTTACACCTTTTTCATAGAGTTAAGCTATACAGAACAATTCCAATTCCACAGGTTTTAGAAATACCAGAAGTGATGCAAACTTTTTTGGCTGTCACCTTTAAATGCTGTCTTTGCAAATGCAGCATAAAACCTGTTACAGTTAATATAAAACAAGTTGTTTCTTACATGATAACAAAAGAAGGGAAAAAATGAGATTACTGAAACTTACATGCCCAAAGTCATCACCGTCAAAACACCAGAAGCCTCAGCCCACTCTTGAGCCTATCACACAGTAGCTAACTCTCATTTGTACTACAAAAATAAGATCGTGGCACAGGAATTCAAGGTCTACAGAAAGACGTACAGTGTAATATGCGAAGTAGCTCACTGCAATTGTAAGAGTAATCTCTATTACTGTGTCATTAAATATGAACTTGAGCCAAAGAACCGAGGCAATGCCAAAGGCCAGACCGATGCCTACACTAAACAGACAGAATCATACGTTATAAATTTATGATGCTAAGAACACAACAACTCGGTATCAATAAAAGAGGAAAAATCAAGACATACGCTCCAAGTGCGACTCTAACCAGAAATTTGATTATAGAACCCCAGTCAGAACTATGCCCCATAACCATCTTTAAGAATAGCTGGAAAACCACAATTGCCGTCCTGGAATTTTTTTAAATTCATGAAGTGTGAACATAAGTGTCATAAATTAACCAGACTATGACAGAAGATTATCAAAGGTTGACATGATTACCCATCATTCATCAGGGATTCCCCTTCAATTACGGTGCTTAGCTTCTTACTAGCACCAAGCTCCTTTAGCAAAGCAACAACAGCAACAGGATCTGTAGCACTTAAAAGACCCCCAAGCAACAACGACGTTTTCCAGTCCCAGTCATATGGAAATGTGAGCTGCAAATAGCATTATAGTATATACTCTCATTACTTTATGATTAATTTGTCTTTCTTTGTTTGTCAACGGCTACTTAATGCTAGGCTTCTGCATACCTTAACAAGAGATGCGAGACAAAATGTTGAAATGAGAACTCCAGGCCCAGCAAGTAGCACCATTTGTCCCAGACATCTCTAAGGGATCATGCAAATAATTACATCACAAGAACCAAAGCATTTAGCATCTATTTCCATTCACCTAAGGCTTAGCTAAGAGTTAGAACCAGAGGAGCTCGATTACAGAAACTCTTGAAAAAGCATAAACAGGGTTGGAGAAAAACAAACCTTGATCTGGTGAACTTCCATCGAGAAGGAACTCTCGAAAAGAAGAGCCGGAAGGAAAACGGCCAAAAGAAGTTCAGGGTCAATATCGTTCCCTGTACAGCAACATTGAGATCGTTGATTCTATTGTTTAAAGCCAACAAGCTCACCATGGAAGAGAAGGCAAACGAAATTACGAACTTACACATACGAATTCCATGGCCGACCTTACCAAGCTTATGGTGGGTTCCATATTCTGAAACATCACACAACTTTCTTAGAAGTTTTTTTTTTTTTTGCTAAAAACTTTCTTAGAAGTTGATCAAGATAAACAAAAAAATTAATAGTTCCCCTCATCAGTAAATCTCAATGAAGTTTCCTTTTCGTCCAAGAAAATTATAATATTAGCTGCTGAAATTGAGATTAAAATGCGTTGACTTCTACGGCTTCGGAGAAGAAACCACTCGAGAAAACGGATTTTCAAAACGATAAAAATTCCAGGAAAATTAAGAGAAATGGGTATAAAACCAAAGGAATAATCGAAATCGAACCGAGAGATCCAAGAGCAATCCCGATCACGAGGAGAGCGACGGTGTACGGAACCCTAGTCCCGCGAAGCAAATGCCTGGAAGCTATACCGAGCACCAGAGACATCCCGACAAAGAGAACGGCGTCGACGGGGCTAGATTCTGCTTTGGAAGAAGAAGACGAACCGGTCTCGTCCTCCAGAAGTCTATACGTCATCGCCGCGTCGATTACAGTCGCCATTTCTTCGATATTGAAGAAACAACGAGAAGAAGAAGAAGCTCTTTCAGTCTATATAATAAGCTGAGAGGGACTAAATATAGCTATACATAGTTACATACTGAGATCCTCTATATATTGGAGGAGGACCATTTCGCTGATGTGTCGTCCTCACAATTTTTCTAAATTTTTTTATTTTTAATTTATTTAATTCTTTAATATTTATTGTTAAACAAAATTGCCGGCATATCTTTACATAAATGATTACTATTCTTTAATACTCTTTACCATACAAAAATTAATACCATAACAATTTTGTATTATTACTGGACCAATTGGACTTAAAAAAAATACTATACTTAATAATCGAATAACAAAAACTTCTAAATTTTTTTAAAAAAAATTAGTTATGTTATTAATTAATATACTCAAAATCACTGTAAAATATTTAAAAATACAATTACCTAACTGTTAAAGTCTAACGATTTAGAAAAATATTTCAAATCCACATATTATAATCTAAAATAATAATAATTTTTTATCAATCATATAATATCACCAAATAATTTTATGAATTAACTTAACCCGTGCATAGCATGGAATTAATCCTAGTACATATTTATATACGCAACAATATATATATATATATATATGTTATTTTTTTCCAGCAGAAAATATATTTATTTATTATGTTAAGTGGATCCAAATCGGCGATGAATGATCATGTTAAAGCACTGCGTTTATTTTCTTAAATATAATTATTATTATATTGTTTCCTTTGAAAAATCTCCAAAGATAACAACATCAACAAGTTTTTCTACGATATATTTCATGAATTTCATCTAACCACCTCTTTATATTTTTTTAAACATGTCGGATCAAGAGTTATTCAATAACAAGTTATATTAAATAATATATTAAGATTATTTTGTATTTTATAATTTGAATTTCATAGAGGAGTGGATGTGGTTTTTTTTTTTTTTTTGACAAAAAGAGTGGATGTAGTATTACCACGATGAAAATGGGGTAAGCACGAAAGTATTTTTATAAAGGGGTGTTTTGTGTAAAATAAATGAAAACTTCTTGTTACTAAACTTAGGCCAGGAAATTATTATATTCCAAAAACTGGTTTGGCCCTAATCGGCTAAAATATTATTCTGGTACTTTATTTTGACAACTTGTGTTTTTTAGAAGAAAAAAATATATATATTGTACATACATAATGTTGGTTAACGCTACTATCGCATACTTCTTGTATATAAAATTATAAATTTTTAGGGATCCAAAATCTATGTGTCGTATTATGATTGGCAAGTCTCCTAAGTTGGAATATATCTCCAACTTACATAATTACAAATTAAAATTGGTTTTTAAAAATAGAACTACTACTACTAGTGTTCCAAGAACATTTAGTGAAAAGTAGGACAAATATTTATGGACTCTACCAAGTGTTAATAGCTCAATTGGTAAAAAATTTCTGGCAAAGCTTAGAGGTCGCCGGTTCGAGTGACATTTGTGAAGGAATTCGTATCGGTTTATAACGTTTTATAAATATTAATTACGAATTCAATTGCAAAAATTTTATACAAATACTGGAATAAATATAGATCTACAAAGTTTCGAATATACATAGATATTCAGCAGCGGAAAAGATGAACTGAAATTAATCGAAGTTGTTTATAGCACTCCAAGTATTACGCCTCTACCGATATCCACACGCACGCAAACTGGATTAGACGCGGGATGCTAGTTCCGTTGAGATATAATCTCAAAACTATGACGAACAGTTCGTCCTATAAAATTAGGGTTTCTCTTCGTCTCTGCTTGTTCACAAACTGGCGAGAGATAATGTATGTTTATTAAACGTCAAGCTCACGTCTTTATATACACACGTTAGCATATAACCTAATCATATTAAGTTTGATAATGGGCCAAGAAAGTATATATATAACGTGTAGCCACATTAACATATATATATATATCATATATAAATCTCATATATATCATATATATATATAATATTTATTAAACCCAATGTATTATTGATCCAGTTTACTTAAGTGTGTGATCTTGTAGGATCGCATAAAATTAGTAACGGATTTTTAGATTTATAGATTATAATTGGTTTATAATAAAACATTATAATCATCTAATATTATACGATTGTTAAACCTCGACATTACAACTTAAGTTAGAGAAGTATAAATGATTTCAGGACATTCCCAACAACTTATGAAGTACCATATAAAATGATCTGATCTCTGGCATAAGGGAATGTACGAGTCTAGGTCCAGAACCTTTTAGTAATTCAAAAAAAAAAAATTATGGATTCTAAGGTGTCGAGTTTGATGTGTTACGGTTTGAAACTATGTGAAAAAAACTTATCTAACACATATATGGTCTAACTTTTTAATAGTAAATTCTCAAAATTTTACCCTGAAAGTGGTAATCGCATACTTTAATTTTGTCGCTATAACTCTATTATATGTTGTCAGTTCCAAGTTCATTAGTATTACAGACGTAATGCCTAAATTTTTGTGATAGATACGTGTAGGAAAATAAGTCAATGCAAATCTTATCTCAAACGATGGCTGTGACAAGAAATAGATTAGTAAGAAGAAGCCATTTTAGCTTTCGATCCCAATTGTGATATGTAGACCGGCACTGCTCTCAAGTGACATGTGTCAAAAAAAAACAAATAATATTTTCCGTTTGGCTAATATAAGAGTTATAAATTAGATTAAGTCAACGGATCCAATCTAGTATGTCCAAAACATTATGCATCTATACTCGTCATATTTTGGCAGAGTTATATATATAAAGCATATAATATAACAGAAGATCACAAAAAATACAGTTTTGCATGTTACTTGTTTGGACCGTTAAGTAAACTACGAAAATGTCCAAGGTATTGCAAACGTCTTTAATTTTATTCGACTTAAAGGAAATATTACAGTTTAGAGTAATTCTAAAAGCCATAGCTGAATTATCCGTAGTCAATTTTGAATGTTTTCAGATAAGTATTACAGTTATTGAAAAAAAAGCCATAGTTCTGCTTTTTTAGCTATAAATAATTATTTAGGTGTAAAGAAAAAGAAAAACTAATGATAATTATTTCCACGTTACTAAGGAAAATATCATAAGCATAATCGTACTCAAAGAACATGCACGGTAAAGGGTTGATTTACCCCAAAAAGATGAAAAAAAAAAAAAAAAAAANNNNAAAAAAAAAAAAAAAAAAACGTGATAGTTTTCTAGGCTTATGTTTGGGCCTGGGGCTCATTTTAAATCGAATAAGCCCGTTAGCTATTTATTTTTAGTTTATATGTTTATCCATCTCCCGAAAAATCTTTAGAAAAACAATATGAAATTATGAATTATACGACAATTTATGATCTTTAATGATGGATTTCAAGTCCCGCGGATTGAATTCTAAAACGGAAAAACTCATACTCCACAATAAGTTGCCACCCATTATATAAAAGGCGGGTAAATACAGAAACGATCTACCATGACTATGCTCTTTCAAATTCATTATAATAAGTTTGAGCGAAGAAACAAACCTATTTATATTAGAGGATGATCAATTGAAAAACTTAAAAAATGATTTTAGTTATTTTTTAATTATAGATTTAAAGTTAAAAACTTTTCATAAAAACTTTAGATTTAGGTGCTCCAAAGAAGAACTCCATTAGAGATTATTTTTAAAAAAAAAAAAGGATTCGAAGGAGAAAGAGTCGAGAGAGAAGAAGATGAAAGTGTTTTGTTTTGTCTTTTTTATTTTTCTCATCCAAATTAACATGGATCAGACACGTGACACATAAGAATCGATTCTTTTGTTGCTTAATTAAGAAACAAATCTACTCTTTTTAACATTTTTTTGATTATATAAATTATAAGAAATGTTCAAAGAACCATTAAAATTTTCAATTGATCATGCTCTTAAGATTTTACGATTGTATAAATCTATATGAATGTCGCATCAATTTCTTTTACGTCAAGTATTTGCAATCATTAATGAGACATTGTTGATTTTCTTGCCATTTAACTACAAAAGTAAGGGAATCGACCTACCTATAGAAAACTAATATAATTTAGAAAAATAATATAATGACATTGTAACGTAAATTCGATTAACGGAAATTTTATTGCTTCAGGTTATCTGCCAGTCTTCCATCTGACATCTAGTTTAGTAGTATATTCAAAAATAAAAAATGTGAAACATTACTGTCGCAAAAATTTTAATTTTACGTTGTTACATAATGTTTGTTTTTTTTTGCACTTCGTAGAAGAAAAATCGGTAAAAAGTAAAAGAAAAAAAAAACAGATAAATAAATAAATAAATATTTGTCGTCTTTCCCATTTTCCGATTTACGTTTCTCCCAAATATAAAGCAAACTCAGATCTCACGATTTTCTTCCCTCACAGAAACACCATGAGAATACCGACGACGCTGCTCCTCCTTGTCGGAGCTCTCATCTTCTCCGGCGCCGGAATTGTCAGATCCGACTCCTCCGACCACCGTTACAAGGAAGGCGACTCCGTTCCGCTTTACGCCAACAAGGTCGGCCCGTTTCACAATCCCAGGTAACAAATATTTTATTCTACTTGCTTGTCGGTAGGTTTTCAATAATATTTATAGATCTTAGTTTAGATCTGAGATTGTCTTGGATGAGAAATTGATCGTTGACTATACATATGCAAAATTGCTGTAAAAGCTGTGAAGGTATTGCAAATTGTATTTATCGATTATTGAGACCTTGGAATTCGATTGACGCTGTAAAATGTGTAATGTAATTTCAAGAAATGTTTTCGATAGATCTTTGTTTTTCTGCGCCTCTATCTTTAGATTTCATTGTCATGTGACTGATTTACTTCTGTTTGATGATGATCGCAGTGAGACGTATCGGTATTTCGATCTGCCCTTCTGTGTTCCAGGTACAGCTCACTTTTGTATATACCCAGGACTCGGTTGATTTCTGTTTCTGGGCAATCCAGTTTATTATGCCTTCTTTCACTGTGAATCTCTCACCAAGCTATGGATGTTTACACTTAAAAACCCAAATTCAGTTGTTTAGTGATAATTGACGGCTTGCGAAATAAGCTTGAGGTCTGTTATGGGTGGTTCTCATTTTCCAGATTTGTTGTTTATTTTGGTCATATGCACTCTGATCCATTGCTTTTGGTTTCCAGAGGGTGTGAAAGATAAGAAGGAAGCTCTTGGTGAGGTTTTGAATGGGGATCGGCTTGTTAGTGCTCCATATAAGCTTAACTTCAGAGATGAAAAAGACTCGGAAGTATACTGCAAAAAGAAGCTTAGCAGAGAAGAAGTCGAACAGTTTCGAAGGGCTGTGGAAAAAGACTATTACTTCCAGATGTACTATGATGATTTGCCTATCTGGGGGTTCATTGGAAAGGTTGACAAAGAGAGCAAATCAGATCCGAGCGAGTTCAAATATTTCCTCTACAAACACATCCAATTTGAGATTTTGTATAACAAGGACCGAGTGATCGAAATTAATGCTAGAATGGATCCTCATTCGCTTGTGGATCTCACTGAGGACAAGGAAGTTGATGCAGAGTTTATGTACACTGTGAAGTGGAAGGAAACAGAGACTCCTTTTGAGAAGAGAATGGAGAAGTATGCCATGTCTTCTTCTCTTCCCCATCACTTGGAAATCCACTGGTTCTCCATTATAAACTCCTGCGTCACTGTCCTCCTTTTGACTGGTTTCCTTGCAACAATCTTGATGCGAGTCCTCAAGAATGATTTCATGAAGTAAGTTTTGAATGCTCACTTGCTACTCTTCACGTTCAACTCAACGATGCACATTTCTTTTTCTGATTATAAATTTGTTTCCCATCCTTCAAGGTATGCTCAAGACGAGGAAGCTGCTGATGATCAAGAGGAAACTGGATGGAAGTACATTCACGGGGATGTGTTCCGCTTCCCAAAGCACAAATCTCTCTTTGCTGCATCTCTCGGTAGCGGGACCCAATTGTTCACTCTGTAAGTCTCTTTTCCACTCCTGACATGCTTCTCTTGCGCATATCTTTATTTCTTTATTGCCAATTAATGAACATAATTTCCCTCATATGTCATCAGCACCATATTCATCTTCATGCTTTCACTTGTTGGAGTGTTCTATCCATACAACCGAGGAGCACTCTTCACCGCTTTGGTCGTTATCTACGCTCTTACATCCGGAATTGCTGGATACACCGCCTCCTCTTTCTACTGTCAACTCGAAGGAAAGAACTGGGTATGTAAACCCCAAACCCCTATCCTCAAATAACATTTTTTAACAAAGCAATAAAACTTCTCATTTCTTTTTCTCAGGTGAGAAATTTATTGCTCACTGGAGGTCTATTCTGTGGACCACTATTCCTCACCTTCTGCTTCCTAAACACTGTCGCAATCGCCTACAGTGCAACCGCTGCTCTTCCCTTTGGAACTATTGTTGTGATCGTCCTTATATGGACACTAGTGACTTCGCCTTTGCTTGTATTGGGTGGTATCGCCGGTAAAAACAGCAAAGCGGAGTTCCAAGCTCCATGCCGCACCACTAAGTATCCCCGGGAGATCCCGCCACTCCCATGGTACAGGAGTGCTATACCTCAGATGGCCATGGCTGGTTTTCTTCCTTTCAGTGCCATCTACATCGAGCTATATTACATATTTGCCAGTGTCTGGGGCCATCGGATCTACACCATTTACAGCATCCTGTTCATAGTCTTCATCATCCTCTTGATCGTTACTGCTTTTATAACTGTTGCCCTTACTTACTTCCAACTCGCTGCTGAAGATCACGAATGGTGGTGGAGGTACGTTTTTTGGTCTAATCTGGTTTGCATTCTGTTTTTCGATCTATGGAATACAGAAACCAAATGGTATACCGAATAGCATTCACTTAGGTAAATCGGTATAGGAAAATGAAGCTGAATCGGTATATTTTCTTGTCGGATTGGTTTTTCCGGTATGGTTTCTATTTGGTTTGAACGGTTAAACCCAATTGGGAACTTTAGTAAATCCTCTCAAAGATTTTGAAAGTTGGAATTAGATTGGTGATACAGCTTCATTGTTCATCTCTATTGCAGATCATTCCTATGCGGTGGATCGACTGGTTTGTTCATCTACGCGTACTGCTTATACTATTACTACGCAAGATCAGACATGTCCGGTTTCATGCAGACCTCCTTCTTCTTCGGTTACATGGCTTGCATTTGTTACGGTTTCTTCCTCATGCTCGGAACGGTTGGCTTCCGCGCCGCTCTCCTCTTCGTCCGCCACATTTACCGGTCGATTAAGTGCGAGTAACATTGTTGCTACCAATCACTCCCTCAAAAAGCTTCCCTGACGATTTTTGGTAGAACGAAGAAGATAAAAAGAAGAGATGCGTCCTTGTAGGTAGATAAAGAAGAAGACTTCTTTTAAAGCCAGAGAAACCAAATATCAAATGGCTTTTAAGGTTTGATTTTCTTAGGGCTGTTTTACGGTAAGTGCTTAAGTTTTTCTTCTTTTTAAATATTTTGTTGCGTTGTTTTTTTTCTTTTCTGTGATGATGCTATATGATTTAGACAAAACTTGTGTTTGTTTAGGTGAGTCTCTCTTTTCTCTGCTTCTACTCTCTTGGGTAATTAATTAACTACATTGTATCTTTTTCTTTTCTTATATATTTTGAAGACGAAAATACCGAGAATCCTTTTATTCTTTTTTCTTTTCCATTTTTCTTGGATCTAGAGCGTTACATGCTAGCTTCGAGCTGATGTAGCTATCGCGTGGAACAAAGCGTCAGGGAACGGTGTGAAGTTGGAACGCAAGAATTGAGAATTATTAAGAATTGAGAACTAAATTATTTTTCCAAAACAAAAGGTAAACAACAGTCCTATAGAAAGTCCTCATGATAGAAACCCTAAATCGAGAACTAACCTATTCCATTGATCCAAATTCTTATCAGAATTGTGATCTAATCAAGCAACGAGGTGAGAGATGAGAAGAAGACACCGAGCTGCCACCATTTGCGCAACCGAGGAGATTTAATGATCCTGACCTGACACGTCATGCAATCATAGTAGAACACGCTTAACTCGTTCCTCCACATATCGTAATAATCTCTTAGGTTAGCCTCGCCACCGTGACGACCGTATATCACCGCCGTCTCCAACGGTGGTCCTTCAATGTTTCTTATAACCCGCAACGTTGCGTTCACCGTCTCTAGTTCGCATTTCCCTGGTCGCATGCAGCATCCAGTCTTAACCAAAACAACAACAAAAATCAAGACTTTTTTAAAAATATTTTTTTCCCATATATATACTAGTATATTAAGCCTTGCGCATTACATCGTATTTAAATCAATAGCAATTTTCAAAAATACTACATTTTTAAGTTTTTTTTAAAAAAAATATCACAAAACTTAAATTAAACTTTAATGTTTTAAATCCACAAAACTTAAACTAAACTTTGACCCAAAAATCCCACAAAACTAAACCATAAATTCTAAATCCAAAAAATTAAATTCTAAACCCTTAAAAAAAATTTTTGGTTTTGTGGAATTTTTAGAAAAAAAATTAGCGATGTTATTTTTGAAAAAAAAACTTAAAAAATGGTATTCAATGGTATTTCTCTTAAATTAATTTTAAAATAGTTTTGTATAAAATAAATATAAAATTGTTGTGAAATATGCATTTAGATCTTATAAAAGATTAGAAGGCATTGATAACGGATTGAAAATTACTAACTTGATTTATATATCAAGATAGAGGAAAATGGTTAAAATAAATAGCCTTTTGGGTTTGTATTAGGAAAATGGGTATATTTGTTTCCAAACTATATAGGTCTTTTCACCAAAACTGCCTCCATATTAACGACCGAAAGAAAACAAAATTGATATTTTAACCGGAAAGTGTAAAATCAAACGGAAATCTTTTTTTTTTCCAAATTAACGACCTAGTCAAACAAAATCTGAAGCCGATCTTAAACTGTATCAAACTGATATCTATATTAGATTTAGTTATATATATATCAGTAATTAATATTCCTAAAAACAAAAGACAAAAAAAGCGGATCAATTGATTCGTAAGTACCTTGATGTACGGTAACCTCCTTCTGTCGAAGGATCGTAACCTAAAGCTGTCGACAAAACGTAAACGAACTCTTTGCAAACGCCCTTGACTTTGTTCTATCTTAACAACTTGATATTGTTCCAATTTACGTTGTCCATAACGATGTCCTCCCTTGAAACACTTTGGTACCGGAGAAAACAGCCGCCTCTGCCGCCGGCGTAAGCCAAGCCGATGAAGAAAACAATAACTAGCAAGTACTTTGGGAAGCCGAGCCGTCGTGGTCGGAGAAACGGAGCGGCGTTGCTGAGGAGGAACACGGCGAGGAGAGAGACGCTGACACGTGGCATTGTTTCGAAATTGTTGCTGTCGTAGCTGTGTTCGTTACGCATGAGGAAGAGGTGCAAGGCGTGGCCGAGGAGAGGAGCGGAGAGGAGGAAAGTGATAAATGGAAAGACGATGCCGGCGACTAGATTCCACCGCTTTTGGCCTTGTAACTTCATTATTGGAGCACCAACGACAGATTTGATTTACGTATGTTTTACATAATCAAATTCTTTAATTTTTATATTTAGCACAAGTCACTTGTGCAATCAAATTTTGACAAATAGCCAAAAAATAGAGCAAGAGAATGAAAGTTATTTATTTTTTTTAACATAAAACACAAGTCACTTGCGCAATCAAGTTTTGTATTAAAAAATCTGATATTTCGGAGCAAAAGAGGAAAAAAAAAGAAATTCAGAAGTATTATAACAAATCATATTTTGCCACGTCTTTCTATTTCAACGTTTAATGTGATTGTTTTTTTTTAGGAATTAGATTAAATGCTAGTTCTATAATTCAGAAGTATCCTTAGCTTCTTCTTTTTTTGTTTGTATGCTTCCAATAACAATTATCTTCAATTGGCCAGATATCGGTTAACAGAAGGTTTAAAAAATACGTAATCGCGATTCGCGAGTTACCAGCCTAATTTCTCCGATTTTCCGGTTTTGCTCGTTGATTTGGGCCGAATCGTATTGGGCTGTGAAGCCCATTGAACAATAATCTGATGTCGTGTCAGAGCTAGAAGACTAACAAAAAGATAGGCGTGCGTGTTCATAGGGATGATCTAAATCATCATTTCTCCACCTCATTTAAATTTTTTTTTTTATTATTTGTTTTTAAAAATCACATCTTTGGGATCGATGGTAGTAATTATGATATTGCTTTGACGGGCCAAAGCCTAAAGTGCCTTTCACACTTGGTTAATTCCCATTCTAATATGGACACAACACACAAAACATGATTCTCAATATATTTCAGATCTATATAAATTGAGATAATAACATCTATTTGTTTTTTATCGGATGTCTCCGAAGAGACAGATAACAACATCTATATAAAATGGCTTGCGTCGCGTGGTAAAATTCTGTGCCACGTTTGCAAAAAGAGAGATAGAGTCACAAAGAGATAGTGTTTACTGTTAAGTAAAACAAAAGTTAAAAAGCTGGATCTTTTGTTTTTGGGTCAAAAAAAGCTGAATGTTTTGACAAGGATTTAACAGGAAACAGAAACAGAGTACTCGCCAATCATTTGAATACAATAAAAAAAAAAACAAGAAAAAACAAACGCGTGCCATTCACGACATTGTTGGTCCCTCTCGAGTCTCGAGCCTCTTTTAACTTTTTAACGTGATTAAGTAAAAATATTACAAATAATAAAAGAACAGAAAAGTACTTGAATTTCCTCAGACATCACATTAGTCTTGTGCTTTATGTTTGTTTGGCTAACTGTACAAAACTGTAATCAGTGATTTCCGTGTTAATTTTATGATTTTCATTATATAAGTCGAAATTAATTTGGACACATTTTTTGATTAATTTATCTTCTGGTGATTAGAGATTTAGATGTTGGTTTGACATTTGACACCAATGGATAGAATAACATTTCCCAAACCCGCCTACAGATTTATATCATTTTGTCCCTCAGACCCTGCATTTTAGGCATCGTTTAGAACAAACTATTGTATAAAAAAAAAAAACTCAACTATAGTATACCGCTTGGTTAACTTTTTAGGATTTAAAAATGTGATTTCGCTAGTTTTACATTTATATATTTTTCTAATCTTTACGTTTTTAAAAAGTGATTCATGTATATATGATGATACACATTTTAAAAATATAGCTAAAAACCCCAAAAAAAACCCATTAATCTACAAAAATTAGTTTTTAAGCATTCTGTGATTATTTAACCGCAAAATGTTTAACTCACGTGTTTCTTCTATTTTAATATTATGTTATTACATCATTGTTATCGTTTCATTCGATCTAAAAATCGCTCTTGTTGCATATGTATTTTTGCTTATCAGCTTATTATGTTTATTTGGTGCTTTGATTGTTTTTTTTTTTTTTTTGATAAAGCTTTGATTGTTTATAGATTGGTTTTTTGATTGTAATTTATGCTATTGAATCTATTAGGTAATTAGATTTTGTGATGTTGACTTAGACTTGGGCTTGTTTTACATTGGACCTGTTTTATATTGGGCCTTACACAAGTAGGAAGAAAAAAGGAAGAGAAAGAAGCTATGGGCCTTCGGTGAATTGAAGCCCACTCCAGCAGGAATTGATCGAGAAGAGAAACCGAAGCATATATATACAAGTTAGGTTTCTTCTTCTTAGGCTATCGTTGTATTTGCTGTTCTTCTTCTTCCTAAGTTGTAACCTGCAAAAGAACACTTGTGTTAACCTTATTTCTAGTGGATCTTTGAAGGCAAGAGATCCCTCACGAGACGTACCCGTAGTCATTCGGGGAACTCGTTAAATCCTGGTGTTGTTTACTTTCTTGCTATTACAAACATCTAAGTGAACAAATAACTAGAACGAGCACAAGTACATCCGCTGCGTACCTCAACAAGTGGTATCAGAGCGCAAGGTTATTGCGTCTTGGTGGTTACAANGCGTACCTCAACAAGTGGTATCAGAGCGCAAGGTTATTGCGTCTTGGTGGTTACAAGGGTTTAAGAAGAATCAGGAAAGAGACCTAATAACAGAGGAGAAATCAGTCGTGAGGTTAGGATTCTTATCTGGTTTGATAAGAGGATTATACATGTTGTTTGCGACTCGATCTATGAGGGTTTCTACGGTTGCTGTCTACGGTTTCTGCATCAGTCCGGGTTTGTGATT
>OVAY01002153.1:0-20496 GCA_900406395.1 Kernera saxatilis | reverse complement strand
GTGCTCTAAAAACCGAGATATCAATAGAATTGCACAGTAATTTGCAGGGTAACCGTGAATTTCTTCAATAAAATAATACAGCTAAGAAGCATAAACAAACAAGGGGAAGTTCTCTACAAGAAATTCTACTAATCGAGAAAACTCCAGGAGAGAGACACACCTGCATCGAATTGGTGTTAGATTGCGACACCACCACTCGTTAAGATTTTTGTTTTCGTTTACAAATCCCTAATTATTTTCAGGTTTTTTTTACCAATTCCACCTACTGGGAGTGTGAGACCATGGCTCGCCCTCAACATTATATTCTAAATTTCCNTCTAAATTTCTAATCACTTTAGCAAATTAAAAATTCTTCTTTGATGTGTTGGATATTCGCATTGTAGACACACCGATCCATACACTAAAAGACGGACAATAGAAACTAGTTAAAGACTTTACATGGCAAGGACACAAGTGTTAATGGTCGATCCATATTCATGTCAACGGAAGTTAACCGTAGGGAGACCCAAAATAAAATTTGATGATAATCTAACCCAGAGTATTTTCATGAAGAGCTATAAGAAACCAGATCGATTAAGTCTCTCAGACAAACCTTAATATGTAAATACTCTGGGTTAACTCCTAAGGTTTATCAAATTTAATATCAAGAATTGCATCAAATCAGGTAACTCGCAAAATAAGAGAAACTGAATAGAAAAACCCTTGATACTAAATAAAGGCTTCGAGAAAAGAGTGCACAAACCACTTGCGTAAACACAAATCAAACGAAATTAAGGGAAAGTAAACTGATTCCTTTGTCTCAAACAGTCTCAATTCATAAAGAACCTCTCAGAGAAATCAAAAAGCTTATTCTTCAGCACTGGCATTCTCGCCGCCCTTGACGTTGTGCTTCCTTGCGTACCTCTGGTTCCTCAGGAACTTAGGATCCATCTGGGACATTTCACAAACAAAAACGTAAATTAAACTCCGAAACTAAACTCGTAATCTGGATCGTAGCTGTAAACAGAGATTGCTTACTCCTTTGGTGGAGGTGTGACGGTGCCTCCTTGGCTTCTTAATTCCGTTCTTATGGGCCTTGGCCGACTGGTTATGTGCCGTGTGATTCTTCGACTTCGCCATCTCTGTGATAATGACACAATACCTCTACTAAATCTATAACGATCGAAACAACTGATAAAAAAAAGCAAATTTCTCCAGAGATCGGCCTGATAAATGAAGCTAACCTGAGTAACGGGAGAGAAAAGAGAGGAGATTTGGTCGGCCGCGAGATGCGAAACCTAAACCTAATTCCTGGTGAAATTTATAGGTGAGCTAACCAAACTGTCCTAAATAGCTGAGCCCACCAAATCTAACCCATTACGAATCTTATAAAGCCCATCAACAGAACCAAAATCATGGTACTGGAAGGCCACGATTTCTTAAACAAAGCAAGGCGATAACGAATATAAATGTAATTCCAATACAGTAGTTCCCTCTCCACACCAATTCATTTATGGTGTAGATGGTCAAATGCAACATACATTTTTTACCGTTCAATCCTTATATCCAGGAACGTATCTCAGTATGCAAATCTATATTCATCAATCATGAATGTAAATCATTATACAGAAACTGATATACGGGCTGTTTGCCTAGTTCCTTGAACAATTTTTTTTAAGTGCTAGTTTGCAAACTTGTTTTTATAAAACTCTATGTTTGCCAACTTACTTGAAAGAAATATAATAATGAGAACAAGTTTTCAAATATCACTCGAAACAGGAAAAAGGATCACACATGAGGAGACCATGGTTCGCCACTACGATTTTGTCCAATCACTGTAGCAAATCTTCCATGTATCGTATTCGTGTACACGCGAACATCCGTACACTATGACAATAGAGAGTTGTTCAAATCGCAAAGAAATTCAACGGGACTAGAGAGAACAAAATATTGAGAAGGGTATCAACTTTTTTTAAGCTTATTCTTACGAAGAACCACACTACTTTAAAGAATTGAACCCAAAAAAACAACATCTACTGTTAAGTAATATCAAAACGATTCAGGTATTGCGGATTAAGATCGGTTTTCAGATTTCAGGTCTATATTAACATATACGCACAAACACATTTCAGGTTTACCTTCACGGGTTGGTCTTAGATGATAGGTATGTGGTCGGAAAAAGAGTAGGCGATTTGACTGAAGATCTCTAGAGCAGGGGCTAATCCATGGAGTATAGACAAACAACGACCTTTGTTGCTAGACAAGTCAAATATTAATCTAATATAATCGGTTTTAGGCATTCATCTTTGGATGGTTAGGCATCATCTTAATATGAACAGGTTTTGAGGAGAGTGTTTGGGGAATGGTTTGATGCGATGCAAAGAACTAAATCGTAGATTGGTTTTCGAGAATGCTAAGAAGTAAGAAACCTTCTTTACTAAGAAGGTTGGATAATGGATAGAAATATGCTCTGTATGAGTTATACAAAAAAAAGGTCGAAGCCAAATAAATCTTTAGGAAACTATTCTTCTCATATAACAATTACAATTAGACGTCAACTTAGTTTTCTGTCTCCATCGTCTCCTATAATTGGAAATTCAAGTACCCTTGCGTGTTAACTACAGTTTACCAAAACACAATTAAGCAAAACACTAATAACTGAGTTTTCATTCGATTGAAAAAACACCTATTGAATGTGTAAATATAAACACATAATTCAGAAAGTATAATAATTGAGGTCTATATAAGTTAAACAACCTTATGATCATGATCCGAGCCCGCTTGTAAGTGAAAACAAAAGAATCTTCAAACTATTGTAATAAAAAAAGAACAATAACAACAACTCACATGAAAGTGATCATACCAGCCCTAATGCATGGAATCACACTAATCACATAAAAAAAAAAAAAAAACACCACACTATCTACATTAATTAGAGTCATCAAACCGAAACGGTTAAACAATGCTCCAATTCATATGACATGCGAGGGACTGTATGCACATAATCAGCCCACTAAATCTTTATCCCAAATCTCATTTTATTGCATCTTGTTGCTAAGGAAATTTCGGCGTAGCAAACTATGTTTTTCGGTTTCGAAACAGAAAACCTAAAAGGCTAAAACTGGATAATTATGACATACTTATGTCAAAAAAAAAAAAAAAATCTTATTATTTTTGGTATGATAATTTTTTTTTGGGTGGGCATTTGGTATGATAATTAAGAATTTAAGATTTATAATGTAAAAAAGGATAATTAAAAATTTAAGAGATATAAGAGTGCTTTCATGCCTCGTTGCTTTGTTGTCAACTTGTCCCTCGCTGTCTCTTTAAACTCTTCACTTTTCACTCCCAAATCTTTTTTAGGGTTTTTTTCTCCGCAAGATCTATATATACACAACCACTCATTGCGTGTGTCTTGTGTGCATTGATCGAGTAAAATTTCCCTCTCTCTTTCCCTTAATCGGATTTTTCTTTCGTGCGAGAGCCATGTCGCTGAGACCAAACGCCAGGACTGAGGTTCGCCGGAACCGGTACAAAGTTGCCGTGGATGCGGAGGAGGGACGACGGAGGAGAGAGGACAATATGGTGGAGATCCGCAAGAGCAAGCGTGAGGAGAGTCTGATGAAGAAGAGGCGTGAGGGTATGCAAGCTCTTCAGGACTTCCTTCCATCTTCCACCGCTTCTCATGCCGCCGCCCTCGATAAGAAGGTAAATTCTGGGTTCCGGATGATTCGATCGTACCTGTAGTCGGTTTCTAAGTTTTTTTTTTGTTTGTTTTTCATGTGGGCTTAGTGAGGTTTTAGGGTTTCGATTGGAGGGTTTTGACTACGGTTGTTGTTTCTGTCCAGAGCTGGTTTTTTTATTTTCCTGATGATTGGCTTGAAATTCCTTGTAGTTGGAGAGTTTGACGGATATGGTCGCTGGGGTTTGGTCGGATGAGCCTTCTTTGCAGCTAGAGTCCACTACGCAATTCAGGAAGCTTCTATCTATCGGTAATGTTTATGTTCTCAAATCTCTTCGTTTCGCGTTTTGACATTATTTTGAGTGTCCCCTTATATGTTCGTGTCTGTATTGCGTAGAGAGAAGTCCTCCAATCGACGAAGTGATTGATTCTGGTGTTGTGCCTCGGTTTGTTGAGTTTCTTAAGAAGGAGGATTACCCTCAGCTTCAGGTGAGAGAAAGCCGCTCGGCTCTCTCGTTTTATTCATTCTTCTGTGTAATCTTCTTTTTCTGATCTTCTATGATCTTTTCTAGTTTGAGGCAGCTTGGGCTCTAACAAACATTGCATCTGGAACATCGGATCACACAAAGGTTGTAATCGATCACAATGCTGTTCCAATCTTTGTCCAGCTTCTTGCTTCCCCTAGCGATGATGTCCGTGAACAGGTATGGTACTACTGATGATTGCAGAATGTCGTATCATTTAGTGAGATTATGCAATTAAAATTGTAAGATCCTGATCTCAAGACTACGCTCTAACCTGCAGGCTGTATGGGCGTTGGGTAATGTTGCTGGTGATTCACCACAGTGCCGTGATCTTGTTCTAATATGTGGGGCACTGACGCCTCTGCTGAGTCAGCTAAATGAGCATGCTAAGTTGTCCATGCTTAGAAATGCCACATGGACCTTGTCAAACTTCTGTCGTGGCAAGCCTCAGCCTCACTTTGACCAGGTCTTCTTTTTTTATTCCTCCAGGTTTTGTTTCTTCAGTGTATATGTCCAGTATTTTCTTAACATATGAAGCATGATTAACAGGTGAAGCCCGCTCTTCCGGCCCTTGCACAGTTAGTTCATTCGAATGATGAAGAAGTCTTGACAGATGCCTGTTGGGCTCTCTCATACCTTTCTGATGGGACCAATGACAAAATCCAGGCTGTCATCCAGGCCGGTGTTGTCCCAAGACTTGTTGAACTTCTCCTGTCAGTTCTCTTTTTTATTTCTCTTTATTTTCTGTCCCTTTCACACATGTGTAGATAAATAACTTGACACCCTGCTCTTGATTTTGCAGCCATCCTTCTCCATCTGTGCTAATTCCTGCACTTCGTTCTGTTGGAAATATTGTTACTGGAGATGATCTACAAACCCAGGTATGAATTCCAAATGCTGTGTATTGAATTTCTCGCAATACGTCCGTTTTCGGCAAAGGATAGCTTTGTATATAAGCACAGCAATAATGGACTGTGAGAACCCTTTGGCCTTTAGGAATAGATCCGAAGATACGACTAGAACTTTTCATAATTGAACCGATAGCTGAAACGTCTCTAAGTTAGTGATATACCATGCATATTATCTAATCCAAGACTGGAATATCCAATGAAGTGTTTTCCAATTGCATGCAACTCCCTTGCTGTTGTGTGTCATATTCGACCTTTCATGAGAATAATGAGAAGGTTGAATGCTTATCATAGGATGGAGTGCCCTTTTTTTGCTATATATTGCTTGTGTTTTTACTTTTGTTGCAATGAATTTTGGGTTTAAACCAGCAGCCAAGCACAAACTTTAATATTGTTGAAATTTGTTTTTTCATGAGTCTTACAAAGCCGACTTTTATATATTTGAAAATTATCTTACATCGTTTTACTCGGGAAATCCGATGAACTTCTTCTCCAGTGGGTGATCAATGGTGGTGCTCTACCTTGTCTTGCCAGCCTTCTCACTCAGAATTATAAGAAAAGCATAAAGAAGGAAGCTTGCTGGACGATTTCAAACATTACAGCAGGCAACAGAGAACAGATCCAGGTAGGCAGTTCCTACTGTTTCATCATGTGTTTTGTATAAAGCATAAAGAAGGAAGTCCATCCAGACTTCTCTGACCTATTTCTAAATTGGGTTTTTTTTTTTATTTTCCGATGGTTGCAGACAGTAGTTGAGGCTAATTTGATTGCCCCCTTGGTCAATCTGCTTCAAAATGCTGAATTTGACATTAAGAAAGAAGCTGCATGGGCAATTTCAAATGCAACTTCAGGTGGTTCTCATGATCAAATCAAGTATGTCTTTGTCTTTTTTGCCTTCCTCTAACTTCTAGTTCCTTCTCTCTTGTATATACTATATACTTTGGGTTTATGTATAATTGTTCTTTCTCCGTTGGTTATACAGATACCTAGTGGAGCAAGGATGCATAAAACCATTATGCGATCTCTTGGTATGCCCGGATCCAAGAATCATAACAGTCTGCCTTGAAGGATTGGAAAACATTTTGAAGGTGGGAGAGGCAGAGAAGAACTTGGGTAACACAGGGGACATGAACTATTACGCTCAGCTGATTGATGATGCAGAAGGGCTAGAAAAGATCGAGAACCTTCAGAGCCATGACAACAATGAGATCTATGAGAAGGCTGTTAAAATTCTGGAGACATACTGGCTTGAAGAGGAAGATGACGAAACACTACAACCTCCAGGTGGTGATGGTGCTCAGGCCGGGTTCCAGTTTGGAGGGAACCAAGCTTCGGTCCCATCCGGGGGATTCAACTTCAGCTGAAGGTAAGAAAGAGCAAGAACCATTTAAATTCTAACAACCTGTATTCATGAAAACCTGCAAAATCTGAAATAAAAACCCACAGGAATGGAATTGGAAGCTTGCAGCTTGATATGGTGAAAGGTCAGAGTCAGTCAAGAGTCTAGTTTCATTACCGGGGTTATTAGCTCGGATCTGGTCTCAGAAGGCTATACTGGGTGGTCGGTCTAAAAGTACAGTCGGAGAAAGTGTTTGGCTCCATTGTCCAGGGCTATTTTTTGGAATTATCGGTACCCACCGGTTCGGAGGTCGTGAGTCTACATGTGTTGTTTATTAAATTATAAATTTTATAGTCTTTTTTTTTGTGTTCACAACAGTTTGTATGTCGGTAAAAACTGAAACCACAAACCTTTTTGTCTTTATTTGTGGAAACCAAAAGCTCTTTTGGTGTCTTGGTTTCCAAAGTTAAGGCTCATATCTTACGGTTAATAGGTTGATGATTATAGATAGCGAAACAAAAAATGTTTTATTAGAATTCTGATAGGAGGCCGAGTCACTAAACATAAAACAGCATTGATTAACTGAATTGTCTTTTACCCAAACAGTAAATTGTAAAATGATAAGGATTATTGTCGAAAAAAAAAATACAGTATATACATGTCTAATTAAAAACAGTTTGTTTTTTTTTCTATTGCCTTATCATCTAAAACCCCTCAAGAGTAAAAAACTGAAATCATTTTCCACTCTCGATTACCAAAATGGCTCTTGTTCAATCCAGAACTCTTCCTCACCTCAACGTCCCGTTGTCGCCGATTCTATCCACCCTCCATGCTCCGTCGTCTCTCTTTCTCCGGAGGGATATTCGTCCGGTAACCTCGCCGTTCTCATCCTCCACCGCCGGGAACTTGCCCTTCTCGCCGTCGACGCATCTTCGGAAGCTTCTCTGCCCTCCGCCTCGCGGCAAGTTTGTTAGAGAAGATTATCTTGTGGTATGGCCAATTTCACCCCATTGTTTCCAATGTTTGTTTTCGTTTTTACGGCTTTACCTACTTTGTTTTCCTGGGGGATTGCGTTTGTTGGAGGGATAAGGCATGTTGCCCAGAATCTGGTCATCGATGTAGTTGTATAAGGATAACATGTGGGCTTATCAAATACTCGACCAATGCACTGCTAAATGCTTCATAATTGATAGTGTACGATTTGAATCTTATATGGATGACTCTTGAGAACATCAAGTGGGAGCCTCACTGCTCGTCCGATGTTTTTCCTTTTGTTTATGGTTTGACAGAGGAAATTGTCAGCTCAAGAACTTCAAGAGCTCGTGAAAGGAGAGAGGAAGGTGCCGCTGATTGTTGATTTTTATGCCACATGGTGTGGACCTTGTATCTTGATGGCCCAGGAACTCGAAATGGTACCATTGATTCTCATCCCTCACCTTTTTACATATTCTCCATTTCATCTGCTTCATGTTCTCACCTTTATTATGCTTATACATTTACAAACATTGGCTCTTGGAACCGGTTCTTCGTTATATTTACTTGAATCTCGAAATGTGTTTGTTTCTGATAAGGTTTTCTTGTTAAGTCTAGTGCGGGGCTATCGTAGCTAGCTTAGGGATTGAGCAGTGAATTGTAGCATTGCCAGCTCAGCAATAGACCTTACGGTTAGTTGAGAGCTCAATGTTTATAGGGGAACTGTGAAAATGTTGGGGGCATTCTGGATTTGTCTATGGTCTTGGTTTGGGCATTGCTTGAGAGTTTAGAGACTCTTCTCGTGAATCAAGTCCCTTCTGTGGTGTAGTTCTTTGGGAGTTGAATAAAGAAGGAAACGTTATTAGTGTTTCGCCCATTCCTTATGGTGAAGATATCTTGTAGGCTTATAGTAAAGTTGGCGTGTTCCTATTTTCAAAAGAAATGTTTGCATTTTGAAATTGGAAAATCTCAACATCTGCGTCTTGATTGGCTCTATCTATTCGCTTTTACTCGGCAAATCTCGTTAGACTCGTGTTAAACATTTTTGGTCTTTGTGAAACAGCTTGCCGTAGAGTATGAGAGTAATGCAATGATTGTGAAAGTTGATACAGATGATGAGTACGAGTTTGCACGCGACATGCAGGTAACTGTAACTTTCAGCTTCTCCTTACATCCATCACCTCTCAATATATCAGTGTAATCCATTACAATGGCCAAATCTTGTAACGCAGGTTCGTGGCTTACCGACGTTGTTCTTCATCAGTCCGGACCCAAACAAAGATGCAATCAGGACAGAAGGGCTAATTCCGTTACAGATGATGCGCGACATCATTGACAAGGAGATGTGAAGTCTTTACTTGAGGGAACACTTTCTTGCTTTAGGATTGAATAGAATCGCCGTAACTTAGGATTGGTACCGAGTTATTTGCATTTGAGAATGGGGAAAGAATGTCATCTAGGTTTCATAGATGAAGAATGAAAGTAAACGAGATGAATGTAATCTAAGAATTTTATATGTATGCAGTGTTAGTTTGGTGAGGCCTTGACTGGTCCGATCGAAGTTATGTGGCATATCTAAATCACGGTTCTGTCCGGGTAAATCAAGTAGTTATGCGGGTTTTTTGTTTCTTAATTACTATTTAACATCAAAACCGAAATTAAAGTATTAAACACCATTATTAATAAAATAAAATAAAAAGCACCGCGCCACTGGAAATGGCGCCCTTTCTTCTCGCCCCTCAGGTTTTTTGCGGTTTGTTGGCGGGTGGATACAGGGGTAATTCCGTCATTTGAGAGACCAAATTAAAGCTAGGGTTTAGCCGGCCCAATTTAATTTATAATTGGCGTTCTTGGTTTAGATCTGCTTCGTGTGGTATCTGTTGGGTCGCTTCTTTGAAAAAAAATATCTCTGTTTCTCTGACACTCCCTCGCTACTCTGTTTCTCCTTCCAAGATTCAAAATTTTTGTTGTTTCCTGATCCTCTCTCGTCTGTGAATTCGCTTCTGATCTACCTATTTGAAACCCCAAGATTATATCTTCTCGACTGACACCAGTTCACGATCTGCTGTTCGATCCAGAAATCGGAAACGAAGTTGGTAATGCTAGATCACAGCGAGAAAGTGAGTGATCTGATCCCCTCTTTCGAGCGATGGGATACGGATTTACTAAGCTTAACGCGCCCATTTCTTTTCTGTGTCTAGATCTCGGAATCAGAAGAAGCCATGAAAAGCAAGTTCACATCAATTGAAGAAAGCAGCATCAGCGACGAGAAGAAGAGTTGTGCCATTTGTGGTACTAGCAAAACCCCTCTTTGGCGAGGCGGTCCCGCCGGTCCCAAGGTTAGGCTCTTCCCGATTTGGGGATAATCGAATCGTGATCCGATCTGATCTGATCTATTTGGTTGCTTGTGCAGTCGCTGTGTAATGCATGCGGGATCAGAAACAGGAAGAAAAGAAGAAGCGTGATCGGGAACAGATCAGATGATAAGAAGAAGAATCACACCAGAAATCCAAAGCTTGGTGACTCGTTGAAGCAGAGATTGATGGAGCTGGGGAGAGAAGTGATGTTGCAGCGATCAACGGCTGAGAATCAACGGCGGAAAAAGCTCGGCGAAGAAGAGCAAGCCGCCGTGCTACTCATGGCTCTCTCCTATGCCTCTTCCGTTTATGCTTAGCGATTTTCTGGATCTCACCGGTTTAAGGCGAAGAATAATAATTCATTTTGTAGGGTGCCATTCTCTTTCAGATTCCGGGAGCTATAGCTAACGAATTAATGTGTAATTTGTGTTCGTTTTGTGTTGTTGAATTAACTTCTTTTTGAATTTTTGTATCTGGTTTACGTGATCTGGACAAGAATGAAAAGGTCAAGATAATTTTCTTCGGCCTTATTTATCATTAAAAAAAAAACAATTATTATACTATTTTTTTCTGGAAGTTTTGTCTCTATTAGGACAAGAATGGAGACTGCCTATCTGTCAAGCACACAGATTTATTTTGAAAAGATTTCACTAAAATTGTAATGTTCGAATTTGCTGCTTCTTTTTCCAGTGAAACCTTAAAAATGTACGATTCGATTTTAATATATATATATATTTTCCCTAGCTAATTCAATTTTGTTTTAGCAGTAACTAATACTAACAATTAATTTAAATTTAGAAACTTTCGTCTTTGGGCACCAAAGAGGAGGCAAAGACCAGACCACAGTATGATGGTACTGCAGAAGAATTTTTATTATAATATTATATAATTTGATTTGCTGTTTCCAATCACTTTGAAAAATATATTTACAAAGTTATACGAGGGATAACAAACAACTCGAACTCAGTGTGAAATATTACAGGCAAGAACCATATGGAGGTATAACCTTAGTTGGATGTGAGACAATTTCGAACATAGTACCTAACAGGTATCACGTGATTGCTCAAAAGGGTTAGACTCATTGATCCCATATTTCTTCTTAATGAAGTTTTAGTCTAGTGGCCACAAGCTACTACGGATGAGACTATAAAAAATGAATGCATTTGATCATTTAAGAGACACTACCAAGTGGATATTACGGGATGATAGAGCTGAAGTTCTTCAATGGGGATCAAAAATAACTGCCAAGCTCTCTCAGATGGGGCTACATCTTCTATTCACATTATGGGCCATAAATAAGTGGGTTTATTTTAGACTGACAGGATTTGGTTTTGGGCCTAACAGAAAGAATATTAGGGCCCTTTTGAGTATTGTAGAACATTTCAATAAGAGCACACATATTTATCTTCCCTTTTGTCCGCACACATCAAGCAAACCAAGTAGCGGACTGAATAAAAAAATCTTTACTTATTATGTACTTGTGACGCTATTGTTTCGTCTCATGATTTCAAATTCCTCAAATCTCTTTAAAAGTTTTTTATTTTCTTCACTTTTTGGTATATCTTCTCTCTTCTTGAGTCTTGAGATCTAAAGAATCTAAAATTCTGAATGTTATTTACTAAAACCATAAGAAATACCTACAATAAACGGAATTACAAGTAAGCTGACAGCTGAGTAGTGGATTACTTTTTTATCTATACCAGATAACTTATAAGCACGCAATCTACATAACTGAATTTTTTGTAGCCATCGATTTATCAACAAATTTGTCAGAGCCAAGAGGTTCCATAAACCACAATCCACAAGGCAAGCAAAAGCATTAAAGGGCAGGGGAAAAAGCGTACAGATAAAAAAGATGCAAACTAGTACTAAAAAGTTAAGCGCAAGTTAGAAGCCATTCAATCTTTAATCAGCCTATCCCATTAGATGCAATCGACCGGTTCGGTATAGTGATTTTGATCTCGGTTACGCTCTCGTTAATTTACTCCTTTAAGGAAGAAAAAATGGTACAGATCTTAAGATTGAGAAAACAGAATACACTCAAAATTTTCTGACGTGTATTTTAGTCAACTAAAACTAATCATACCAATGCAATAAAGAGCAAAACATACCAACCAGTCAAACAGTGTACCGGATTATACCGAATTTGTATTGGGTCGGCTTGGTGGGACCGTAACACCCCACTACTCGCACGTGCTAACCAGCTAATATTTTCACATTTTCTTTAGGAGACGACGCATTAACTAAAGTTAAAAGGCAATCTACAAAATAAAAGGAAAAAGATGGAAAAAAGAAGAAGAAGAAGATAATACGATACGATCACATGGTCAATGGTAACTCATGGCTTTAAGAGTGATATGATTGGCCGAAACTAGAGTTCTCGGTGGTTAGAAAGGCACTGGATCCTTGGCCTCAGTGATAATTGATGTTTAATGCACTGGTGGTTATAATAAACTCGGTTGTATGAACATTGTAAATGTTTTTCTCGTGTCATCATATAGTGTATAAACTGTATTGCGTCATGAATAATAGTTGCTAGAAACAAATTAATAACAAAGGAGAACAATGGATTCGATTTAAATTAAATTATGGCGTTAGGGATTTAAGATCCTTTGTTTCAAGAGCATTTCTAATTCCAATCTAAATTCTACTGTAAACTATATTTTAGAGCAAAATTTTCTTCAAGTCCCAATCTATTTTGGAGTAAAACATTTTTAAACCCCACTTTAAGAGCATCTTCAATGTAAAATCTCTTCATAATAATAATTCTCTTTTTAGGTAAAGGGTAGAAAATAATTTTACTCACTTTCTTCGCTCATAGAGTAGAGATAATTTTCAGTCGGTTTTTGTATTTCAATTTGGTTATTTATGACAAAAAATAATAAGGGAGAATTTGTTTATGAAAAGGGTTTAGAAAAAGATAAATGACTTGGAGCAAAACTGGCCGTCCAATATTTTAGCATTTTAGGTGATTAGCCTTTTAGGTGATGTATATCTAAGCTAACGACAATCACAGTGTCCCAATAAAAAAAAAAAAAAAAACTACAATGGTTAACTGATCAATGACTAATTTGCCAAGGCAATGAAGTGAAAGTGATTAACAGATAAGAAACGTAATACGCTAATTAACAGATAATCGAACCGACAATATAGGGAAAGGGAAACTAATTGACTTGTACTTCACTACAGAGTAACTCAAGCTCCATTTACGCCACACAAAAAAAAAAAAAAGTCTTGTTCTTTAACCAAAAAAGTCTTTTTTTTTTTTGTTCTCATATATATATCTGAAGATTCTGAAAAACGAGTAATATGATGTTAATTAAAAAGAAATATTAGATACAAATTGTCAACAGAAAGTAAAAAACAGAAAAGAAAAGTTAAAAAGGTAAAAGAGAGTTCTAGTTGTTCGTACTTTGAGGCTGAATTATCCGATGATTCTCAGACAAAACAGAGCAAGACGGAGAACAGAGCAAAGAGAAGAGAACCAACTAAACGATCGGATCCAGAATTCCCCGGAGGAGGAGTGTGATAGTAAAATGGAAAATAAGGAACGATCGGATTCGGCGGAGGCTGCGTCGGGTAATTTCCGTAAGAAGCAGGTGGATAATAGTAAGTCTGTCCACCATCGTACGGAGGTGGGTATTTACCACCACCGGAGTTTGAAGGAGGAGGAGGAGAGTAATAATAAGATCCACCGCCGCCGCCGGAGCTCGGATGAGTAGGAGGCGGAGGAGGAGGAGGAGATGGGACAGGGTTACATGGATTGTCACAAGAGGAACACATTGTGCAAGAGACAGTTTGGTCCTTTGAAGTCACAGAGAGAGACAGTGACAGTAGCAGTAGAAGAAGAGCTGACAAATGAGAGAATCTGATTGCTTCCATTGACAGAAATTTTGTTGTGACAGATGAGCGAGAGATTAGGATTAAGATCAACTTATAAGAAGGAGAGAAGATGAGAGCAAAGAGGAGAGAGAGAGAGAGGAAGAAGCACATTCAGACTCAGAGTAGAAGTGTAGCTCTCTTTATCGAGGAAATTCATATTTTAAAATTATTTTATATATATTGACAAAACAAATATTTTTTACTTATTTACTTATTTAGACTACAATATAGCTTTTTTTTTGTTGATCATTATTATCGGATTACGTGAAAAGTAAAATAATTATACAAAGGTAGCCAATAGGCCCGGTGGAAGTCGGCACCCTATATTGATGTAAAAGGTTTTTAGGGTCTATATAAAGTTATATTGATGCAAAAAGATCTGTGTCATCATCATGTAATAAAATACCAACAGAATTTAATTGCATTTAAGAAAAGTCTCCCAAATTTGCATACATGATAGAGACAAAATAAAATTTTGCTTTCGAGTGTTTTACATTTATTTATATGTAATGTGAATGTGAAAGAAAGAGAGGATCTAACAAAATCACAAAGGCAAAAGGAGACAAAGCTTTATATGTGTTGGTTACCAACATGTTAATCGGATTCTTCCTTGTTTGTTGATAAAGAAGTTGATTATTAATGCCACCACTTTGTTCCCATCCCTCACATGCAACTTCTTTTTCTATACTTTTTCGTTTCACATTTGAGATAAGTCATGTCGCTTTCGAGTTTTGAATTATAATAAAAAGAATAATTCGTACATGAATCCGCAAATCATCTATCACAGTGATACAATTATACTCCTTCGATCAAACAATTAGAGATAAAGCTGATCGTGAAAAAGAACAGCGGATGTCAAATCTTTATCATAAAACTAACCGACAATAAATATACCGACGTTTGCACACAAAAAAAAATACTGACTAATATCTTATAGAAACATACACTCTTATTTTGAGCAATTAAACATATGTTACTACTATGAAGACTAGCAAAGCCTTAGAAGTTAGAATCGCCGACAGAATTCGTCACAGCAGATCGTCAACTTAGCAAGATGAGTAAAGTATTATTATAAACTGATAGAAACATGGTTTATCCTGTAAAGTATAAATTAATTAGTAATAATTGTAGCAGTTTGTTTTCTAAAATTGATTAGTAATAAAAATGTGGCAGTTTCTTTTCTCAGGCAGGACTTTGTGGTAGACCAACGCCACACGTGTGAAGCATACATACAACAAAACTCGTTTATTCTGTTCGGCCCACACGTATGAAACCCAACCGCGTGAACGACTGTATTAAAAGGGAGAAAAGTATAAATAAGAATAAAATGGGAGGGTATAACAGGTAAATATTATGTTGCCTTTCTTTGTCTTGTTCTGTACAAGTTCGGTAACAAGTCTCGCTTCCACTCTCTCTCTCTCCATCTCCTTCCATTTTTCTTCCCCGTCTCTCTCCCGTCCTTCTAGGGTTTGGTTGATCACATTCGATTTTCTCCTTTAATCTCAATTATTGTTCTCTTTTGTAAAAACCTGTAACAATCGAACGAAATGGATTCGAATTCATGGATCAATTGTCCTTCCGTGTTCTCATCATCTTCTTCTTCTTCGAGACGGTGTCAATCCCGATCAGGTTCGCGCATCTTTTTATTGGGAATCGCATGTTCTTTTTTAGTCTTCTTCATGAGATTGATCATTGAAATTTTGGGGCAGATTTATATATAGGTGGAGGGTACGAGGATCTCGAAGGAGAAGACGATTTGAAGGCGGAGTTTATCTGCCCGTTTTGTGCAGAAGATTTTGACATTGTCGGGCTTTGTTGTCACATTGACGAAGAGCATCCCGTCGAGGCCAAGAATGGGGTAAGAAATGATCATCAACCCTTCTTTTAGCTTTAGGAAATCTGGATGATCTGTCTGATTCTTAGGTTGATCAGGTCTTAACCTTAGCCTTGTCCAGATGCTATCAAAATTGGTTTCCGTTTAGAAAGTTCGAAGCTTGGCTTGCTTGAAAATTGAAAACGTTGGTTTTATGTTCTGCTCTTCGTGATTTATGAAATCCTCTGCCTACATGTTGTTTCTTCTTATCAGATGAGCACTGTAATCCATTTAGCAGCCTTATGAATCCGATCTTGGAATATTTCGTTAAATTCAGTATTCATCATTAGCCGCTAATCGGTAAATTAGTGATCTTTCATGATCCGGATGCTACTTTTTTTTAGCTACATACAGTATCTGTTTGCTCTTGAACGTGTAATTACAAAAAATTCTGCTCTTTGCTTTCCCAGGTCTGTCCTGTATGCACGAAGAGGGTGGGATTGGATATCGTTGGCCATATTACGACACAACATGCAAATTTTTTTAAGATATCCTTTCAGCTTTTGATATCTTGATCCTTTTCTTATTTCCAATATCTAATGCTTGTGTTCTGTCTATAGTACACAATCATTTGGTAGAACTCCGAGTGAGTTTGTTTATTCCTTGATAAGAGGTTCTACGTGCAGCGAAGAAGAAGGTTGAGAAGAGGTGGATATAGCTCTGCCTATCTCGCTTTGAAAAAGGAACTCCGGGAAGCAAACTTCCAGTCTCTTCTTGGTGGATCTTCAAGTTTCACTTCTTCAACCAATATAGATTCTGATCCGTTGCTGTCATCCTTTATGTTTAATTCTCCTTCAGCTAATGAGTCTGCAAACAAATCTGCTACACCTGTTACCGAAGGAACCTCGGCTACAAAAGTCTCGCAAAAGGAATCTCTCAAAAGGTGTATATATATATATGTTTATTGACCCTCTGGTCCCAAGAAAGCTAACATAGGGCTTCTTTCTCACTTGGTCTTTGGGTTTCATTTGTGCAGAGACATTCGAGAAGCTCCACTTTCAAGCGAAGATCAAGAGAAGGCGAAAAAGAGTGAGTTTGTGCGAGGGTTGTTGTTGTCAACCATGCTTGGAGACGGTTTCTAATTTCCATTGAAGCCCTCGTCTTGTTTTCTAGATGCATGCGAAAGTGAGGAATATGAGGTTGAAATTGTTAAGAGTGGTCTCAATGTATGATGCAAAACCTTGTAAGTTAAGGTGATGCAGAGAGTTAAATCCATATGTTATTCTCATTGTACCTTGGAACCTTTATGTGCATAAACGGAAACAAAGTACTTTACTTTCATAGATTTTAAATAATCAAACTTGATGGACTAAATTTCTCTTGATTCAAATAAAAGGTTAATAAGTTTTGGAAAAAGACAAAAAAAAGTATTATTTTTGGAATTTTCCCTTTAATAATTTGGATATTTATTTAAAAAAGAAAGTTGGATTACGGAGCTGATATGTTCGGAAGATTAACTAATAACCAGGAGATTCCATGAAAGCGTTGAAGCTTCCAAGGGAATATTCAAATAAAATTTCTGGAAAAATGAAACTGATGATGTAAGATCTCTCTTTTTTATATTAATCACGGCATCCGGAAAACGGCTCAACAAAATTTCTTTGATTATACATGAATGAAGAAACGAACCTGTACAATCTCACAAAAATGCAAACAACTTGAAAACAAAACACTAATAACCAAAAGGAACGTGTATGATCTAAGACAATGTAGTTTATTTTGCGGAATGAATCTGACCTTCTCTAACTTCACAAATATGAATTGATTGATGAATCCTAGAAAGAATCCCAAAAAAAGTTCTTGAATTTTGTTTTGTTTGCGGGAGTTTCGGTTTCTTTAGACTGCAGCTCTACCGTAAGCACTATCGACTCTCTCCAGCTCGGGACACGGTTCAGGAATCACGAATTTTGAAGACCCGTAAACGTAGGAGCACTCCCAAGTAACAGCAGAAGCCGAGTTCATCGACAAAGAGACATTCGACAAAGCCACCGAGCTAAATGGAGACTCTTTGATCCCAAACAATTTCCCGGCAACGCCAATAAATTCTCCAGAAATGTTGTTTAATCTGATGTGACTCACAAGCGGGAGAGCATTTGCGTCATATTTATCATCCGGGTGAGATCCAAAGCTACCGTTTGCCACAATCGCAGTACCGATTCTCGACATGTCGATGTTCGAAATATCGATGTCTTTGATGTAACTGCCTCTTCCTTTCGTGGTTCTAAAGGCAATGCCGGTTAATGAGTTGTGTATGTGGGCGTTATCTACCACAACATGAGATATTCCACCTGACATTTCACTGCCAAAGGAGATAGACGAACCAGAAGCTGCTCCAAGGTAAACATTTCTTATATGAACATTTTCAGTGGGACGCGAATAGGCAATTCCATATTCATCCCAACCGCTTTTCAGGGAAATCGCGTCATACCCCATGCTAATGGTAGAGTCTTGGATGCAGACGTTATCAGAAGAATCTGAGAAACGTAACAAGACAAAAAAAAGTAGCACATTTCAGTTTATATATTCTTATACATATAAGGGGTTTAATCGACTAGAAGCAGAGACAACTAACCTGGGACAATGCCGATTGTATAAGGAGATTCGGGAGAAGAATGAGCCGATATATTATGAATATATACATGGCTGCATCATAAGGATAGTGATTAGAGTCAAGAGTTTACGGATTTTTGAAAACCCAAAAAATGCCGGTTTAGGCCCTAAATGGTGTTGAAGTAACTCTTACCTAGAGTAGATTGAATGGATTGTATAAGCTGGAGCGTTCAAAAACGTGAGATTCGAGACAATTACATTTTCGGATGAAATGAACTCAACGAGGTGAGGACGGTTATACTCTAAGGAATGAGAAGTAAACCGATCCCACCAAACCAAGCCTTGACCATCTATAGTCCCATTATCACCTACATATGGAGCAACCATCAATTTTTAAAAAGCTTATTATAACAAGTGAAAATGAGATCAGAGGCTATATAGAAAATAGCACTGTCACCTGTTACAACAACATCGTGTAGCATATGACCGTTTATCAAACTCATGTATCGCTTCCCGGGCAAATCCATTCCTTGTCCATATGAAGGTAACGGATCAACAACTTCCCAATGCGATGGATCCTTTTGTAGTAACAAAAAAAAAATCAACAAATTTGGTTTTTTTTTTTTGTTTCTACACATCAAATTATCAATGTTTGGGATAAATGTGAGAAGGTTAAAGAAGTATTGTTTAGGTACCTGAGAGGCAACTATAACGGCGCCGTTTTCGAGAAAGAGAGTGAGATGGCTGGTGAGGTTGAAACTTCCGGTGAGCCATTTTCCGGGCGGGATATAGAGCTGGGCCCCACCTTTGTCGGCGAAAGACATTAGATAGAAAACGGCGTTCTGAAACGCGAGAGTGTTGAGCGTTTTGCCATCTCCCACTGCTCCAAACTCTGAAATTGAGACACTGTGTGGTCTTGTACTCGATGATAGTTCGTCGCATATTTTTCCGGCGCCGTGAGTTTTGGCGTAAATCGGAATGAGACTGGTTAATGCCAGCACCAAGATTATTGCCACCTACGAGGAAACGAATAATCGGTGTTTAAGTGTCAAAAATCTGACACAGAGGCTTTAACTGAGAGACTAAGAGTTACGATTTCAGATCCAATTTTCAAGTTTAGTGATTGCGTTTACTGAAAACAGAGGTTTTTTTCTGTTTTTTTTTAAAGGGACTCTTTTAGAATCGGATCTACTGAAATGAAGAAACCCCAGAAAGTGTAGTGAAGAGAGGGAATCGTTGAAGCAACAACGATGGAGAGTTTCGAGTTTTGTTGAAGGGACAACCCAGGAAGACATATATAATTAAGAGACAAACAAAAAGAGAGAACGCACTTACTGACATCTTTATTTGTAACGAAGCTGTCGGATAATAGAATAGAAAAGCTATAAAGGTAAGAACTTTTCGCGCCAAACGTAACCAGACACTGAGAAAGAGAAGAAGTGAAGGGAAAGAAGAAGGAGAAGAGTTCTTCGTAACCAGACCACACCAAAGAGAAGAAGCTTTTTTATTCGAGACAAAACGGTATAATTGACAGAAAAGAAGGGATTTTAATTTTACAGAAACATATATAATCTAATCTCTTTTAAAAGGAAAATAAGGTAGGAAGAAGATTGACGCCGAAATGACAGCCTTATATGCGCATAATAAATTGATTTTGTTAATGAGAAAAAAGGAAAATAAAGAAGAATAGAGAAGAAAAAACAATATACAAGGAAAGACAGAGAGAAGAGAAAAAAGGTAATCATTAATGTGCATAATAAATTTTCACTGTTTTAGCAATTAATATCGGTTTGTCATCAAATAGATTAAGGGATCTGGTAACGTATTATCGCCGACAAATCTTCTCGGCATAGGAGAGAGAATGAGCAAGAAAAAAACAAGAGAGATAAATGGCTGTTTAAGCTGTGCCTGGCCAACAGAATAATAATAATAAATTAACGTAGACTTGTTTTAGACAATGCATGTGTCTCATATTTTTGTTTTCATGTGTTCGTTCAATTAATTTCTAGGTTTAATTTGATTTAGCTTTTTTTTTTTTTTTTTAAAATGTTTCTACAATGTTATTTCTAAAAGAATTGTTTACAGGTCTGCGATTCGGATCGGTTCGGGTTGATTCGGGTCAGTTTTTTCGGTTTTTGGGTTATTCGGTTTTCGGGTTATTCGGTTTTTAAAAATCTCACCGAAAATAACCGAAATTAATTTCGGTTCGGTTCGGTTCGGGTATCGGGTTTTGAAATTTTTACCGAAATAAACCAAATTTTTTTGTTTATTCGGATAAAACCGAGTTATTTCGGATAATTCGGATAATTCGGATCGGTTCGGGTATTTTCGGTTAATTCGGTTCGGGTATTTTCAGTTAATTCGGATAATTTGGTTTAGTCGGTTTATTCGGTTCGGGATTTATATATATTTTCAAGATTTCAGTATGAT
>OVAY01002152.1:950-20498 GCA_900406395.1 Kernera saxatilis | reverse complement strand
CAAGTACAAATTTTTCGGGTATTTTGGGTACTATCGGGTAATTTGGGTACTATCGGGTAATTTGGGTACTTTTTGGATATATTTGAGTGATATAAATACAATTTTTCGGGTATTTTGGATATTTAGAGTACTTTTTAGATAAATTTGGGTATAAAGTATCTATCCGAACTGTACCCGAAAATTTTTCGGTTATTTATCGGTTCTCAAGATAAACCCGAGAACCGACCCGAACACGAGAGGAACCGAACCGAAACCGAACCAAAAATTTAAAATACCCGAATGGGACCTATATCTCTATACTCGAAAGACCCGAACCCAAATGGAACCGACCCGAACCCGACCCGAGTACCCGAATGCCCATGCCTAGCTCCTACTCTCTCCTCTATTTCTTAGCCAATCACAAGCTTTCTCTGTTGGGTTAACATTACACCGCAAAATCAGTGAGTTTTTTTAATTTATAAATGTGTGAATGATTTGATGCTTTGATGCTTTGATTGGGTCTCTCTAAACATTACATACGCATATGTATAACATGCATGCTCTACATTTTGTTCCTAGATTCTATATTTGTTCAATATAATTTAGAGTTTAAATATGAATGTGTCTGCCTAATCTTCCATTGTTCTACTTATTAATCAAAATTTATTTTTTCTTTAGATAGTTTCAAAAATGTTAACTCTTTTCTAAATTGGGTTTGATTGGTAATCGTTTACCGTAATGGTAAGAGGTATACTAGTTTGATTATTACTAATTACAAAAACTGAAAAACTTAGCGGAACCCAAAACTGTACTACTATTTATCCCTTACCGTTATGCCTCTACCTTTTAAATCTTCTAACTATTTCACAATCGCTTGCCGTTTCTTTTTCTCGCTAAATCTTTTTACCATTTTGTATCACCAATCTGACATAATGTAATGTGTTATGAATTACAGTAGAGGAAAAAGATGGGCTGAGACAAATAGGATACCAAAGCAAATTACAAGTAAAACCGAGCGGCTCGAGAAGAGGGCCATCGAAGGGTCATCCTCCGGGCACCCCAAGACTATGATCTTCTCGTTAGCTTTATATATTGCCTCTTAATTATAATTTTTTGTCCAACACTAATGGAATAATTCAATTTTATATAAGAATTGGTCGAGCAAGATCTATGTAAAGTGGAGGTTGAGTTTAAAATCCGAAGAGTGTTTGATAAGCCCTTTAAGGTTTCCTATCGGAGATCAAAGAAGAAGGATGATGTGGCTGATTGAGAACGAGCAAAGACTTGGGTTCTCTCATAGGGTTTGCTGTTACCATCTGAGAGTGAATAAATAGAGTCGTTGTTTTCTTTTTCCATTTTATGCATTGATTGTTGTTAATTTCTAGACGCTATGAGTCTGTGAGCTAGATCGACATGAGATCTTAGATGGGATTTTCAATAATAGGTGTTTGTCTATGTTGAACTTAATTTGAGTGTTGAATAAAGTAAATTTGAGTGTTTCAATCATAACAATGTGTTTTGGTGTTCTAGTCGTTGAATATGGGATTTGGAAAAATCGGGTTTACGGAGAAGCAACGAATCAGTGAAAAGAATATACTGAGTATCATCGACAATCTTAGACGATTATGGAATTTTATTAAAGAGAATAGATGATAGCCAAAAACGTAATTTGTATTAGATTGAGATACTGATTCTTCTTTTTGTGTTAAAAGGTTTACTAGTTAATGCAAATGAAATAAAATGTTTTTACAAGTCTCATGTCCTAGTGACTAAGTAGCCTTTTAATACAACACATTGAAAATAGAAACCCAAAAATATAGTGCACTAATCCGTTCATAAGTAAGGCTTTTATATCGAATTCGAATTCATTATTATGATTAACTAATGTATTTGATTTTGCATATTGTATGTATTCTGAACATATCAACTCTTATAGACGATTTTAAATTAATGATGAATTAGACGTTGAAATAACATTAGTGAAATCAATACCAATTTTTATACGATTTTTCCAATAACACTATTTTGCAAATAACCTTTTAATTTTTTTGTACTCTCTAACAAAATCAACCTCTTTACAATAAAATTAAACTCTTAAAAAATCTCAGATTATAAAACAAAATAATTCGCCCGAGTGGACGACCAACATAGTTGACTCTTAAAACTTAAAAGCCATCGAAAAAAAAAAATTTATCGAGCCGTTACACACACTTTTGTCTTCGTCCTTAAAATCATAACGGTCATATTTTTCAAAAAACAAAGACGACCGTTAATCCCAACAAAAATTCCACCTTTCTCAGATTCTCAATTTTGTTGCGTATGAATATATAAACCCTAAACACAAGTGAATTAATCAAGAAACCACAAAATTTCTAAAAACCCTTAATCTTACAAAAATGGGAATCTCAAGATCTAAAGGAAACACACACAACATCTTCCTTCTCTGCAACTACATCCTCTTAGGCTCAGCTTCAAGCTGCATCTTCTTAACAATCTCCCTCCGTCTCTTCCCATCTCTCTCCGGTCTCTCCCTCATCTTCCTCCACACTCTCACTATCGCCACCGCTGTCTCCGGCTGCTCCGTCTTCGCCTCCTCCACCGCCTCAACCACAAGCGACAGATTATACGGTGCCCACATGGTGGCCACGGTTCTTGCGGCTATATTCCAAGGAGCAGTCTCTGTCCTGATATTCACCAGAACAGGGGATTTTCTTAGGGTTCTGAAATCTTATGTTTTGGAACAAGATGGAGCAATGATACTTAAACTCGCTGGAGGATTGTGTGTAGTGATGTTCTGCTTAGAGTGGATTGTTCTTGTGTTGGCGTTTTTGTTGAAGTATAGTGATTATTTGGATGAGAGTGTTGTTGATGATGATGATGATGATGATAAGATTCGGAGACAAGAAGAAGATCTCAAAGATTGGCCTTCTTACCCATTTCAACTCAAGCTTTAATTTCCATTTTTTATTTGGTACTTTCGATATACATTCTTTGGTTGGTTCATATATTGATGTTTGTGTTTGGTTGATGCTTTGTTATTTGAGTGTTTATGTGATTATGTCGCACTTTAATGGGTGTATAAAATAATTCATCAGTGTATTTTTTTTTATGAATTTCTGAAACATATAAAGGTAATCATTTTGCAGGCACAAAATTCTGAAAATTCTTAGCTATAGATCACATTAATTTATGTTTCTTATGGTTATGTATATACAACTTGGAAGGGTCTCGCTTTAATTCATCAGGGCATTGTTTATACTAAAAACTGTATTTTTGTTTCAATGAATTTGAAACATATTTAAAGTCATCATTTAAGGCACAAAATTCTTAGCTATATATAGATCGTTTTCCTATGAGTATATGTACATATTCTGGGAATTTCTTTAAAATGAAATTCTTAGCTATTTATTTTGGGTCTATGCGAAAACCTCGATGTTATCTCTCAAAGCTCCCATGAAAATTTAGATATAAGAAGGAAAAAACAAAATAATAACAAGAAAAGAAAGAACAGATACACACATAGTTACCCAAGTTCAGATGGCTCAAACAGTAGATGGTTGCTGTTTCGTTTTACTGTTACTGGACCCGAGTTCGAATCCTATGTGCTACACTTGAAAAGAGATTTACACTTGTGGCGAAAAGTTCAGAAATTCTTGGTTAAATTTGTCCGACTTAGTAAAACCATTTGGATTGACCTTTTTTGCAATCGTATCTGATATCTTGATAATTTAAGCATTTTTATGAATAGTTTTAGTGTTTTTAGCCTTGTTCTAAAAATGGGCCATTTTTCTGAATAGTTTTAGTGTTTTTAGCCTTGTTCTAACAATGGGCCGCCTAGCTAAATAACGCCTGGATAAGCACTCGGCAAAATGCTATCGAATTACCCGACCCATATTTTTATCCGTTAGAATAAATAATCTTGACAAAAATGAATAATTTCCATTATGGTTATACGATCCAAAATACACATGCCTAAGGCCCGTTCGTTTGCTCATTTGGAAGATTCATCTGGATGGTCCATCTAGATGATCTATCTGAATGGTCCATCTAGATGATTCATCATCTAGATGATGTTCGTTTTTTTCCACATGCATCTGGATGCAGATGAGTTCGTTTTTAATAAATTTGAATCTTCATCTAGATACATTTAATATTAATCTATTAAAATAATCTTACTTTTAATCTTATTGATATATTTTATGTTTTACATTATATTTACAATTAAATAATTTTCAAATTGTTATTTTTCATATTTATAAATTTACAATTTTACGGTTTTTGGCGGGAAAATGCGATTTTGCGGGTTTTGGCGGGAAAATGCGATCTTGCGGTTATGGCGAGAAAATGCAATTTTACGGTTTTGGCGGGAAAATGTGATTTTGCGAGTTTTGATGGAAAAATGTGATTTTATTGTTTTAGCGGGAAAATGCGATTTTGCGGTTTTGGCAGAAAAATGCGATTTTGCGGTTTTGGCGGAAAAATATGATTTTACAGTTTTGTCGGGAAAATGCGATTTTACGGTTTTGGCGGAAAAATATTTTTTGGCGGTTTTGTCGGGAAAATGCGATTTTTACGGTTTTGGCGGGAAAATACGATTTTGCGATTTTGGCGGGTAAAATACAATTTTATGGTTTTGGCGGGAAAATGCAATTTTGTGGTTTTGATGAGAAAATGTAATTTTACGATTTTGGCGGGAAAATATGATTCCGTTGTTTTGTGAGAAAATGTGATTTTACGGTTTTGTCATAAATACTCAGTTTTGCGAATTTGACAAAAAAACTTTATTTTATAGTTTGGAAAATGTAATTTTACAATTTTTTGTTTTGTTTATATAAGGGTATTTTCATCTTTTTAAATTTTTAGATTTATTAGATGCATCTGCAAGATTCATCCGGATGAAGATGCACCGATTTAGTTTATCCAGATGAGTTTTAAAAATTATAATTTTTTAAAACTCATTCAGATGATCCATCTGGATAATGTTCATTTTTTACACTAAACAAATATCAATAAGCATTTTCGTCCAGATTGTCCATCTGGATGAAGAAACGAACAGGCTCCTAGTTACATAGCAACGCAAAAGAACTGAAATGACCTCAGTTAGTCTGAACATCTCCAACGACTTCACTTATCTCATTGTAAGGGTGTTTGGTTGGTGCTTTGTAATGTGAGAGTTATGTCACATTATGTACTATAATTTTGTTCTCCACAATGTGTGTCCAATAATTGTTCATCCAATTTATTGGCTAAGAAATATTCGGATGATATCTTCTACAACATCCACCCAAATTACCACGTCATCACCATCCACAATCGCATTAACCAAATAAAATTAATTAAAAAAAAAAATTTCCAAAAGAAACGGAAACAGAAAAAAGAAGAAGAGAAGGAAGCAAAAATGCTGAGTAGATCAGTTGCTTCTGCCGTTTCTCCGGTCTCTTCTTCTTCTTCCTCAAACTCCAAACCTTTCTTCTCCGTCAAGAATCTCTCCGGATTTGCTTCTTCATCGTTCTCTGGTTTCACTCATAGAATCGTCCATAAGCCTCTTCGAATCAAGAGTCCTAATTTGACCACGAGAGCTATGGCCACGAAACAGCTCGAGAACGCAGATCAGCTCATTGATTCCGTCGAAACGTTTATCTTTGATTGCGACGGTTAGTATCATATCAACCACAGAATGTTCATTTGATAATGTTTAAGAGGAATGTTGTGTTCATCTTAGGAGAGTTTGAGAGATGATTGAGAAAGAAATCTTTATGATGATGGATTTTCTTGAATACATTTGGGTTTGATTTGTATTTTAGATGAAGAGTAAATAGTGGAACATTCGAATGATTATATAGCGGAAATGCTTTAACCGGTTAGAGTTTCTGCAAAAACAAAGTTTGAAGAATATGGTGTGCATAGGGGAGATTTTGGGAGAAAATTGAGAAAGAGATCTTTATGATGATGGATTTTCTCGAATACATTTGGGTTTGACTTGTATGTTAGATCTTTATGATGATGAATATATCCCTTATATATACTAGTGTTTGTCCCTTTAGATTTCCGATGTGGGATATTATCCCTAATATGGTTTAACCGATTAGAGTTTCTGCAAAATAATATTAGAAGAATACGATTGTGCATAGAGATTGATGTGCATTGGCTACGATTGTTTCTGAACTATTATGCCTCTTTCGATGAAAATAAGTTGGTGAGATTGATGTGCATTGGCTACACATGATGAACTTCACAATAGTATTGGAATAATAATGATGAAAATAAGCTTTGGAATCAGGAGATCTTGATAATGAGAATAATATCCATCTTCTAGCCAAAATGTGCTGAACCACAAAAAATGTTACTTGATAATCACTTAGTCAAGTGTTAGTTTAGATAGATAATCTTCAGAGGAATATTGTTTACATAGGTAAAATCTGATATGGGGTTGAAGGACCAGGATGTCTTAAATGGCGAGAATACACGGTTTATTCAGGGATTAGTATGAATTTCGGTTTTTTGTATTCGTGATATTGAGAATAATCTATCTATCTTCGAAAACGAAATGTGCTGAACCATTTGTATGTGTGTGTTTTTTTTGTAGGAGTAATTTGGAAGGGAGATAAATTGATTGAGGGAGTTCCTGAAACTCTTGATATGCTTCGTGCCAAGGTTGGTAAGCAATCTCTTGATCAAATTATTTAGTTTTGAAATGGTTTTGTTGCAATGCTATATCAATTGCTTTTGATCTCAACTTGCCAGGGAAAGAGGTTGGTTTTTGTGACGAACAACTCGACCAAGTCAAGGAAACAATATGGCAAAAAGTTTGAGACTCTTGGTCTGAATGTTAACGAGGTTAGTGACTTTGTTCATAATCTAGCTATAAACAGTAGGTGCTCTTAAGTCTATAACTGTTTCATTCTTTTGCAGGAGGAGATATTTGCTTCTTCTTTTGCTGCAGCTGCATACTTGCAGTCTATTAACTTCCCAAAAGATAAGAAGGTAAGCCATCATTCCATCAAAACTGTCTAACCAAGAGTCAAAAATTCAGTTACCACCGCGTCTAATGTGCCAATCAAATGAAAAGAGTATGTTGCTTCCCTTTGCAAGTTCTTGATGCTTATTTGTTCAGGTCTATGTGATTGGTGAAGAGGGTATCTTGAAAGAGCTCGAGCTTGCTGGTTTTCAATACCTTGGAGGTCCGGTATGTATCATTGACCTCTCTTACTAGCTTCTAGGATTTGTTTTTTGCGTATAGATGCTAACTTGCCTGTCTTGGTTCTTGGTGATCTGTCTTCCTGCTAATGGACTAAGAATTTTGAAATTTCTTTCATCTCTTCTCTTTTTACTTTTTGCAAAACTGTCATTATTCTGAACAGTTTAATTCTTGAAATACAGGAGGATGGCAAAAGGCAGATTGAATTGAAGCCAGGGTTTCTAATGGAGCATGATAATGATGTATGGCATCTTCTTTATGTTTCTGTTTCTCCTTCAACTTATAGAAAGCATGAAATTCTTGTTCTTGAGACTGAAACTGAGCATAGTTTTTACTCAAAATGCTTACCAGGTAGGAGCTGTTGTGGTTGGATTCGATCGCTATTTCAACTACTACAAAATCCAGTAAGGTCCTCCAATTTTGTGTGTTTCCTTTACACATACCATCAAACAAAAGTAGCACTTCAGAACTGATATACTTACTTGTTTATGGATGAGCTATGTTGTTATATATCTTTGTGAAATTTTTATCCGAGTTTTGTATGATCTAATAGCTTCTTTTCAATGGAAGGTATGGAACACTCTGTATCCGCGAAAACCCGGGGTGTCTTTTCATTGCTACAAACCGAGATGCTGTCACACACCTTACTGATGCTCAAGAATGGGCAGGTTAGCTTTTCTCATGTTTAGAAAAATGGATTTTAGTTTCAAGTTTAGTCACATTAACCCAATGTAGTGCTTAGGTTAATTTGGAAATGTACCATTATACTTTGGCTATGGTTACCATTTCTTACATCTTTGAACGAACACTATGCGATTACTCGGTCTCAGGTGGTGGCTCTATGGTTGGTGCTCTTGTTGGATCTACTCAACGTGAGCCTCTTGTTGTTGGAAAACCCTCAACTTTTATGATGGACTATTTAGCAGACAAGTAAGGCTTCTTTAAGATTCTCTCATATTCCTTCTTTCTTCTGCTTTTTCATTTATGTATTTGCGTAATCAAGTCCAATAGATATGTTAAAGCCATTTAGATTTCTGTTTTCCTTATCATAGTTGTGTCTACATACACTATAAGTGCATAAAGCATAGAGATCACATACTAGAGCATGTGTTTGTATGTCCATCCTTAACTTTATAAGGTGTTATAAAGATTGTTAAGTAGTGAGAATGTTGATCACTAATATTGTGCATTGTATTTCTTTTAAAATGGTGCAGATTTGGAATCCAAAAATCACAGATATGCATGGTGGGTGATAGATTGGACACTGACATTTTGTTTGGGCAAAATGGCGGTTGTAAAACTCTGCTCGTCCTCTCGGGTATAACTAATCCATAAACAGTTTTTCTATTTACAGTAATCTCTGTTTTAATCATCTTTAAGCCATTCAATTTTTATTCATTTTCCTTTTTTGGTGGACTTGAAGGTGTTACGTCAATCTCAATGTTGGAAAGTCCTGAGAACAAGATACAACCAGATTTCTACACAAGCAAGATTTCAGATTTTCTTTCCCCTAAAGCAGCTACTGTATAATCAAGTAACCGCCGCGTCAATCACTCTATAGAACTCAAGAAAATTGAACCGTTTCACTCTATTTATACATTTTTCTCTATGCCTTTGTGTAGAAGCTGTTTCTTGCTTGTTTTGGCAAGCTTCTTTTATTTGCAGTGCTTTCTTGCGCATAGCGAATTAGCGAGCCAACGAGTAATGTTTAGCAAGAGTTTACAGAATTGAATGTTAAAATGATAAACCAAGTTCTGATATGTAACAGAATTTGCAAATTAAAAAGAAAAATAATAATTAATAGCAGTACAAAATTTAAAAACATTTTCAGATCATGTTTAAACAGATGCAAAAGAAACAAAAAAAAAAAAAAAATACTTGAGCTTGAAAATATGTTTTGTTTCAAAGACCAAAACCGAACATCTCGAGTAGAAGAGACTTAAAGCGGTTTTACTAATAAAATATTCGCTATTACCATACTAAAATGTAATTTTATAAATGTCCAATAGATACATTAAAAAAAAAAAAGATGCCGTCTATTAAATCATACAAATTTTGTTTCATATGTATCCTAGCAAGGATAAGGAATGCAATCGTAGAAATGACACATGATCTATTGGACAACGAGCAACACGGCTGTGAACAAATTCATCATTATCTCCACCCGGTCAACAGCTTTTGGGGGGGTCTTAGGACGCCGTATAGGACGCCGTACCGGACACCTAGATACATCCATGGCTGAGACTTGGTAGAATGAAGAGCAAAAGTGAACCCATGGAGGGAGAAAAGCTGATACATACGGCAAGCCTCCTTGGCAACAAAGGTCAAGAAAAGATCCAGATAAGGCCTGACCGCCGGCGGAGACTGGAGGAACACGAGATGGAGGAAGGTGGTGTCGATGGAAGAGCAAACGCCTAGGATAACGAGGGGGCCCGAAAGGATTGAGGCCTCGTCGGGTACAACACCTGCGAAGGAATCCGATCCTTGCGAACCCGAACGATTGGATATACGTAAGATGAATGCAAAGCGGAAGGGGAAGGACGCCAAAGTTGCAGGCGGTAAGAAGATCTCAGCTACAGGAGCCGGAAAAGTTCTTCGACACAGAGTCAAGAAGAGTAACGCTATCTCTTGTTCCATCTCCAAAATCACGTTTATGAAGCCCAAGCCCAAAATCGCACTTCTGAAACCCCAGCTCAAACAATTAGCAAGAGGCCCAAGCCCACCGACACTAGACATCAGAATAGTGTACGGGAAAAACCCTAACAGCAGCGGCGGAAGAGCCGACATCGCCGGCGAGCGATGGAAGAGGAGGAGGACGGAGACAATGGTCGACAAAAGCAGAGAGGATGAAGAGTCAAGAGGATCTGGTGGATCCAGAGGGTCCGGTGGCTTGGGAGTACTTGACAGCGTCAGAGAGAGATTCACCTGTAAGGGGAAGAGAAATCCGACCAGATCTGGAGGCTCCGGTGGCAAAGAGGCCGAGCAATGGAGTCCCATCGTCGGGATGACGTTTTTCGTCAAGAAGAGCTTCGATGAACCGTTGGAGAGGAGCAGAACGGTCTCGCCGGGGCAAAAATCCAAACGACGGATGGAGCCGGGAAGAGAGACACGAGAAAACTTGAAAAGGTCATCACCCATCGGTGAGGAAGGTTATTCGGGAGCCATGGCTAGATCCCGAGAAAGAGGCGACACCGTAGATCAGAAAGGAGCTCCGACGAAGCACCGGCGCCGGAGATCCATTGGAAATGACAAAAGGTTGAAGACGATAGGAGTCTCCATAATTTTAAAAACGCTTCAAAGCTGAGCTTTATCTTCCTTGGAAAAGAACAAGACATCAACGAGGAAGAGAATAGACGTGGAAGAACTTCTAAAACACGCCGGAATAATTATCGCCGTAGATACGTGCGACGGAGATTAGTAGGTGCGGGGGAAATGACGAAGTCGAGAAGTTGGTGAGCATGCCTATTTTGTTTCATATGTTTATTGTCTTATAAATCACATGAAAATATAATAAACAAAAACAAACGACATTCCATTTTTAGTTATATTTTCTCCGTTCACAAAAATTCAAAATATATTGCCCCAGCCCCAACATGCAAAAGTTAATGCTTTCCAAAATAGAGGATTTGAAAAGACACTAATTACTATTATTAATACGTCTCAATTTAATTGATAAAAAGCTCATTATCACTAATTGCCCATAAACACTCTCGAACCTTCCCTTCCCATTCGTCTCTCTCTCTTTGTGTAGAAGAATTTGAATCGCTCTCTGGGGAAGAAGAAGCAAGTCAAGCCTGAGGAAGAAGAATCTGGAGAGGAGGAAGCTTCTGATTCAGATTCTGGATCGGAGACAAACACTGACTCAAAATCTGAAACCGAGAAGCAAGCTTCGACCGTTGCAAAGCCAAAGAAGAAGGAAGTTCGTGGTTCCAGACGGGCTCAGCCATCTGCGTCTATACCTTCACCGAAGACGGCGAAGAAGCGGCTGAGGGCAGAGACTTCCTCGATGGACATTAACGCCAAACGGGCGAAAAAGGATGAGAAAAAGCCGAAATTTCAAAGACTCTTTAGTGAGGAAGATGAGATACTTGTCCTACAAGGCATCATCTATTTCGAAACCGAGACGGGGAAGACCCTAAATGAAGGTAAGAATGATGTTTAGGAATCCGTAAAGGGATCTATTAGCGTTGACGTTAGTAGCTATGATAAACGTGGTTTATCAGATTGAGAAGAAATTGAAGAAAAAAAGAAAATATCGAGACAGAAGAGAATGAGAGAAGAAGAAAATAAGAAAGAGGCCTTTTTTTTTGTGTGCACTCGACTCTCATTTCATACTAAACAGTTACAAGCAGGGGATCCACAATGAGAGAGAAGAAGAAAATAAGAAAGAGGAAATATGTATTTCATTTGATAAGTGAACCCCAATTTTTTGGGCTCATTAAATACACTGTTCATCTTAAGTTAAACGACATAATTTGATATTGAAACCTATTTACGATATATGAAAGCCTTTGTTTCAAAGAGAGGTCTTGTTGTCTTCTTCCTTGATCTCAGCCAATTTTCTATGCATTCTTCCTCTCTAGCTTATCATTACCCCCTCACAAAAGATTCAGCTTGTCCTCAAGCTAGAAAGTTGGGGAAGTGAGAGGCTAATCGATTCAATGGTTCCCAAGAAGCTTCAAACAGCGGTAGAGCTTTCCATTTGACCAATACTTTCGGTTCCCCCTTGCTATTAGACCGTCTTATATCCAGCAATTCCTCGGGTTTTGCATTCCATTCAAGTTCAGAGGACAAGAATAAATGACCTGTTGTACCTGATTTTGTGGCGATAATGACTTTTTCAACTGTGAGACGTGAAACACATTGTGGATTGCAAGGTGACAATGTGGAATATTGTTCTCCTGACGAACTTGACACCTTGTTATAAATTCCTCGACTGCCTTTTTCTTTGGACTAAATAGCCTCTATTTTCTTTGGATATGCGGCTACTCCATCTTGGGATATGACATGCCCTAGATTGGCCACTTCAGATTGACCAAAATCACACTTCTTTTCATTAGCATAGAAGCAGTTCGCTGTAAGACCTTCAAAACCTCCTCCAAATGCTGCAAATGTAGTTTGATAGTCGAGCTATAAACAAGAATATCATCAAAGAATACTAGCACGAATCTCCAAATATAAGGTCTGAACAGCTCGTTCAATACTGATTGAAAGGTTGCAGGAGCGTTAGTTAACTCGAAAGGCATTACTAGGAATTCATAGTGCCCTTCGTGTGTTCTAAAAGTTGTCTTCTCTATGTCCTCTTTCCTTACCATGATCTGGTGATAACTGGATTTGAGATCAATCTTGGAAAAGATGGTAGCTCCCTGAAGCTCATCCAACAATTCTTCGATCACGGGTATGGGGTATCGATATGGTATCGTAACCTTATTGATAGCTCGATAATCCATACAAAATCTCCATCCGCCATCTTTTTTTTTCACCAAAAGCACCACACTTGAGTAGGGACTGATGCTCGGGCTAATCACTTATGCTTCGAGCATTTCCTGCAATAAGGCCTCAATCTCATATTTTTGGGCGAAAGAGTACATGTAAGGCCGTAAACTGATTGGTGCAGTCCCCGGTTGAAGTTTGATGACGTGTTCTTTAGAAGGAATCGCAAGTAGTTCCTTGGGCATCTTGAAAGAATCATGATATTTCTTCAACAGTTTCTGAATGTCCCCATGTACCACTTTTTTCTTCGACTGCTCGATTCATTGTTGTTTTTTCAGATGATTTGCGGCGATTGATTTTGCAGTAGTGTGGATTTCGCTTCAATACTGAATGGATACATATGTCTAGACTGCCGCATGATTTTTTGCCTCAATTCGTGTAATTTAGGAGCTCACTTTCCCGTATCATGTGATGATGCAGATAAGTGGATAAATAGGATAGACAATACACTATATAATCACACTCGTCAGTCTTGCGAGGCAATCATATCGAAAATAAACGAGGATTTGGCTGCACTTGACACCAAAAGACAAAAAATGGGTAGATGAGGTCTATGGAACCCTGTTGTTGTTCCAAGCATTATCTCTTGGCATAATTTTCTCTAGGGTTGAAATTCTAATGAAATTCAATGAATGACTCGATGTACAAAGCATGCACGCTTATCCTCAACTTATGGATCATCGTCTATTCGAGCTGAAGAAATTACATTCTTCTGTGAGGAGGTAATGATAAGCATCTTATAATTTCAAAACAAAAACAAAAGGAGTATCTTTTTAGTCTATGAACTACAATAATAAAGTTTTATCTAATACTTAACGAGGAATATGTTATGGAATTTACTCGTTTTTTGCCGGTGTATATTATACTACAAACTATAAAATAAAGGGTTAATTAATTCAATATACATAGTTGACTAGTTAATTAGTTTTATAACAATGATAATTTGAAATTTAAGAAACTAACAAAGATAAATATTTTTTAAACCATAAATATCCTTGTACTTTAATTTAATTACACAAATACCATTGTTATTAAAATTCTATTTCCGATATTACTATGCTCGGTGATACTGTTCATCCGATATGAACAAGATTTATTCAAATTCAAAAATACTATTCATCACCAGAAATCAGAAAACTGTATATATTTTTCAATAGATAACGATTTAGTTAACATGCTAATTATTTTGTTACCATAAAAAATTTACGTTTATCGTGTTAACTCAATTATCATATAATATCTTATCGTGCTAACAATAATATCTAATATTAGTACCATGCTAATAGCAATATCCAACATCTATAACGTGTTAACATACTAACATCTATAACGTGTTAATATACTAAATATTTGGATAATATTTGTATTAACAAGGTAAGATAATAAAATCAAAAATACAATTTATCATCATATATCATAAAACTATATATAGTTTTCATTAGATAAATATGGTTAACATGCTAATTAATATGTTATTGTGATAAATTTGTAATTATCGTTTTAACCCAATTATATGATACTTGTAAACGTGCTAACATTGTAAATATCCGAATGATATTGTATTAACATTATAAAATAACAAATATACATATTTTATTTAAATGAATGTGTATTATACACATAATATTCACCAACTATAATGATGAAGGTAACATGATAACAATGATAATAACAAGTTATATGGAATTATACCGACAATAATAACACTAGCGAGTTACTGATTTATGTAACTCATTAACTATTTTGTTATTCACTGTATAAATCTTTATCTTCTTCACCTACATGTTCAATCCCTTTCATATCCCTCCATCTTTACCATTGCCTCTGACACAGACCACAGTGATGTGAACATAAAACTTAACTTCTTTTTGCTCTCGATCAAATTTGACAGATCGAATCCTGATTATATCAACGAGATAAATACGAACGCGTTAAAAAATTCTGATGACGTCGGTGTTTCTTCTTCACCGTTGATGTCTCATCTTTGATTCTCTTTTTGTTCCTAGACGAATTGATCATTTCGTTGTCATAGGCTTCAAGTTTTTTCGAAATCGGAAACTCCAAATTCTTTTGAAATAAAAATTTTTCAGATATGAGTTCTCGCCTGAAAACGATGTTGACGTTGACTGGGAAGATAAAAGAAAAAAAAGGAACCGAACATTTTTAATTAAATAAAACAATAAAAGAAAGGGTTGAAGGGTAATTACCTTTGAATAAACACTGTTGATAAAGTGGTCAAACTTGGTCACCTAATTTTCCAATCTTTCTTTCGCTTTATCACATTTTCTCTCCGTATATATATATATATATATATCCTTCCACGAAAAATGTTGCCAAAACAAAAACCCAATAACTTGAACTGACTCGGGGACATTCACTCTCTTGGAGCAGATTAACAAGAAGTGACAAGCATTGCAACTGAAAGAAATGGAACTTGCGTTGCTCAAGACAGAGCTTTGTCGACATGAAGTGATCTCTGCCATATTTGACGTAAAACCTTAGCTTTATCCTATGATTCTCTGTTTTTTTTTTCTTGGTTTAGTGTGTTATCTTCTATTGGATCAAGAAAAAAAAACAGAGAATTTAGATGGTTGAACATGACAATTTTATTCAGATAAATGCATTACATCACTCTTTAACTAATGTATAGCAGAGTGAGAGAGCATGAGAATATCGATATTCACGTTTGATATTAACACTAGATGATCAATTAACCTTAACAAAGATCTAAAGCAATGGCTAGTTTAAAATATCCCAATTGAAATGAGACAAATCCCATAATTGTCTATGAAAAACATCACATCTATTTTGTCAAGAACACACTAGTTCAATTTGCACTCAACTAAATTTTCTCTAAAGATTTAGGCCAGTAGTGTAAAAATAGTTTAACTTACTTTAATTAATTTGCTCTCCAAGATTTTCAGTAAGCAGTGAGTCAGAATTTCTCCTCCAATCAAAGATGATATAACAGCTTGCAAATGAAAGTATGGTTTAACATAATCACCAAAAGTTTGGTCTTAAGCATACTTGGTATATTTGGACTCTAGACTAACTTAGTATATTAGTCATACCAATGCATACTTGGTATAGCTTTGGACTCTCAATTTCATAGCCAGCAACAACCCCTCGGGCATAGGCCATTGCCTCTTCGAGTTTGAAGAAGTCGACGTTGAAGCAGAATCCTATTAAGACGAATAGAAAGCGCAATAGTCAACCAAGACTTCTCCATCAGTTATACTCGAGCTAGTAACGTGAGATAGGAGCGACAGTTTTAAAGGTTTATAGAAAGAAGAGAACAGACTTCACTTGATAGTTAGTACAAGTCAAACATATAACACAAATCTCAGAGGCCGAAGCAAGTGACCATGAATCCAACACAAGCATACAACATACCATCTATAAAAAACATCTACTGTCGTGCAATTCTTTGAGGACTAGTCTTTTTCACTTGCTGTCACAACAAATGTTTGGACCATTTGCACAAAACAAAGTAAAAGAGAAACCCAAACAACATCATATATGGTTCATTATTATGTAAGATAAGCATTACAATGTAAGATAAGCATTACAATGTAAGATAAGCATTACAATGCAAGAAGAAGACCCATATGGTTGATCCAAGAGCATCTCGAAGCGTTTCCAAAACTCGATCCTTCTCATTGTTCTGCTCCTGCAGAACACAAGTGTAATCACTATAAGCTTCACTTCCATTAAACTATCAAAGATACAAGAGCAAAAGAAAAATTACCTGTAGTCATCCCGTTTTCTCCTTTTGCACCTCCTCCTATACTACCTATAAATATTGATTTTAGGTAATAGCTTTTCAACTGCGGCAAGTCTCAACTTGTTTTGAGCAAATCGATGCTCTTCTAAACTACTTTGTTCTATCCTTTTGCTTCGTGCAGGTTTCTTGATTTGGACCAAACTTGGAACATAAGACACAGGTAGCCAACAGTATTGGCCTTCAGGTAGTCCAAGATCCATTTCTCTTATGTATTTACCCTCTCTGATGATGTTAATAAATGTCTTGGGATAGTCTCTATGTTCAAAACCCATGAAAATGCTCTTCTCTTCGTCAATGAAGTATTCAACTGGAAGACCTATCTTAGGTCCTGTATCCATTCTCAAGAACTTGCTCCACGACACCGTTTCGACCTCAATCTTAGTCGTAATCCATATCTCAAACTCATATTCATACGATTCGTGGTGCCGAAATAAAGCTGCAAGCTTCTCTTCTTTAACACAAGATAAAGTCACATATGCATACTTACGTTCCGTAGCCTCAAAAGGCAGAGGCAGAAGCGGCCCAAATCTCTCTCTTGTAAAATCAAAACAGATTATGTGATCGATGGAACTGTTTTCTGGGCTCCTTTCACTAGCAGGCCAGTAAGTGTTTCCCTTAAGAGAAAGGCCACAATATCCACCAGTGTGGATTGACATCAAGAGTTGTCCATAAACCAGAGTCGAAATCGTAGATTTCATACCAAAAAAATTTGGTTTCTGGTGCACCGTATAAATAATCTAAAAACCTCAAGAGCTTAACGCTACGACAAGATTCTTTATCCTCGTATCCAAGAGCATATCTGAACATGTCGCATCCCTCTGGACAGTGAGAATATCTGAGTTTGATCCAAAAACGGATTCCAAACCACAATCCTAGTGACATCTCTCAAGATACATAACAATAAACCCTCATAGTGCAAGACTTGATATATACTAACTTCCTTGTGAAGGAAGCTAAGTTGACCTTTAAGCTCTACAGATGGATCAACGTCGTCGACGACGACGCTCATTAGATAAAAACTGTGAGGCGTCGTCGTGGTGATCATCATAGTCTTCCCTCCTCTTGTTGCTGCTTTACTAATATGCATCTTCGTAAAGCTCTCACTTTTGGATAAAATGTTCCAACTTTTGCAAGTTAATCGCACTGCTTTCATAGACTTCAAAGGAACCCTAGAAATAATCTCCTCTATCAAATCCCTTGGAAGATTGAAAATCATCATCGTCTTCAAATTGCAACAAAAGTGTTTTTGTTTTCTTTAGGTTAAGGGAAAATGTATATATAATATATATATATATATAACAATTGAAGATACAAAAACCCTAAACGAAGCTGGGCCAATTGTGGGTTTTATAATCCAACATACCATAGCATCTCCATTAGTGAAATCATATATAGCAGAGTTTTCTTTTCATCTAGAATGTCCACATCATCCAAAAAAAAATTAAATTCACTAATATTAAAATTATTGATTCACTTAATTCAAACAATTTACATTAATATTTTTTTTAAAAGTGTGATATTAAATGTCTAAAAAACGAAATAACAAAAACATAACACCAAAAAAGTAACTATTTTTAAAGACAATTTACATTAATATTTTTTTTTTTAAAGTATGATATTAAATGTCTAAAAAACGAAATAACAAAAACATAACACCAAAAAAATAACTATTTTTTAAAGAAAATCTTAAATGGGACAATAATTATTTTTGAGTTATAAATTATTTTAAAAAAATTAAGATCACTAAAACTATAATTAATGATTCAATTATTTCACACAATTTACATTAATATTTTTTACATTAAAAGTATGATATTAAATGTATTAAAAACGAAATAACAAAAACATAACACCAAAAGCTGAGAAAGTTATTATTTTTGAAGAAAATATTAAATGGAACAACAATTATTTTTTGAATCTCACAACACGCGCAAGAGTATAAATCTAGTCAAAATAGGTATACAGAACTGGATTGATATAACTTTAAAAGTACTTCACACCTTGACAAATATATAACATTACTTTAATATTCTTCTGATTTAAACAATTTTTCACAAATGTTGATCTAATTATATGTATAATAGCAGTTTTCTCTCCTATTAGGACCTCTACATCAACACTAAAATTTTGACTCTCACAATTAATAATTAAGTTCAAACCATTAATTGTTGTTTGTAATATTGTTGATTAGCTTTGCAATATATACATGACAAAAAAAAAACTTAAGTTCAATTTTCAATGGAATTTATATTTGTAGTTCAATAAATGTCAATTAAAATTCCAATAAATTATCATATAAAAATTAATAAAAATTAAGGAAAAAAAAAGAAGAAAAACCTTAGTAACCGTTAAACGATTGAAGAAAGTATCTAAATACAGTTTAAATAACTAGGAGGGAATAGGAAAATATTGATCATTAAAATACAAAAGAATATATTGTGATAGTTTCATAGGAATTATAAAAAAGTTACGATGTCTTTTTTTTTTTTCAACAGTTACGATGTCATTATGAACAAAAATAATATAAATAGTGTATTTGTAATAACAAATACAACGTTGTAGTCTTGTAGATTTATATTTGATTAGAAATAAGTTTCTAAGAAGAATGCATTTTTAGATACATATGATATATTATATGGTATCTCACTAATATTAATATTTGTAATATATTTTATTTTATAATTTTTTATGAATTTTTACTTCCATGGATGAGATACCAACTAAGTTTTTTAGTTAATATAATATGGGAAATTTCTCTCAATACCACAAAACCAAGTTTTGTAGTCACAAATACCACACAAGGGAAAAAGTTCTACCAATACCATTCATTAAACATGATAAAGATTTTTTACCCCTTATTCTAATTAAACCTAAAAAATTAGAAAAAAACAATAAAAAAAACATTTTGAATCTCGTGGGCAATTCACGAGCTGCTTCGGTTGCAGAATTTCATCATCTCCATCTTCATCACAGAGAAACAATTTCAATTCATCGGTTCAATCTTAATTGGAGCATTTCGGGATTTCAATTTGTGATTTCGCTCTTCATCACACGATTTTTCGATCACGAGCTGCTTCACTTGGAGAATTTCATC
>OVAY01002151.1:0-20500 GCA_900406395.1 Kernera saxatilis | reverse complement strand
ACACATATATAAACAAATAAACATTATATATAACTTAAAATTTTGGAAAACTCGCGTGTATACGCGGGGTACACATCTAATTTTATATAAAAGTACCGCGAAAGATATTTCTTCAGATTTTTTAGAGAAAACCCCTTAAAATGCGTTATATACCTTTTCTATTGTATGTTTTCTAGTCATGAAATAGAAAAAAATGCATTATTTATTGTACAAACAAATCAATTTTTTTTCCATGATGCAGCTCTGCTGAAAAGTGATAACCTTATTGCAAGCATCGATGTTGGTGATGAATCGATGATAATGATGAGAAGGTATCTTTGTAGTTTCGTATAGTTGATAAATGATAAATGGGCATAAACCGTTGGTCGGTAAGAGTGTTAATTTTCAATACAGACCAACTTTTTTTTCTACAAGCCGGCTCGATCAACCGGTCCGATTTGCTTAACCGGTCTGGTTCGAGTTTAAATACCCTCTGACCGAAACCCTCTTTCCAGTTTCCATCTACTGTATGTTTCTATGGGCACTTGGGAATTTAGAATTCTCCGTGAACTCTGCAAAAGGCGCAAACTTCGGCCTCAAAGGTTCCTAAAAACTCAAAACAACTTAGCAGCTTTATTGTGCATTTGTGATTTTCTATCTTCTCTGCAAATCTAGATATTGTTGGTAATGCTAATTTTTCTTAAACATCATGAAGAATGCCTCTCTCATGTGGACCAACGTCTCTTTGTTGCTTAATATATGCAGGTCAAATATTTCTCACTTGAAATTTACATGATTGGCTTCCTTCCATTCACAAATGCTATTTACAAAGCATTCTTTTCTTATAGAAGATTCAGATATATCATCTTTACTTCTTGAGCTCTTCTTTTTTTATTTTTATTTTTTTAACGTTGCTTTCCTAGCCTCTAGGCTGCTTGAAGCAAGGCTAAATACATAAAGGAATGAAAAGCATGCTTAGGAAATTTTGTTCTGAATTTTTGTGTTATAATTATTATGTCAGACATTAGTCTTGTGTCAAGATTCTCTTATCTCTTACAGTCACAGAGATACCTAATATTCGAACATTAAAAGAGTCAAGACTTTGGTTTATACTCAGAGGTCCATCCTTTTTACATTCACAGTTGCTTCCATCGCTTCATTAAATCTTTGCAACATAAAACATTTTCCAGACAGACGAGTGTAAAATGGAAACAAAAGCAAAGTGTTGACAATGAAGATACCCAAAAAGCATTCCACAAAAGCAAAACACAAGTCTTGAATGAAGATACCCACAAAGCATTACACATAAGCAAAACACATGTCTGGAAAGATGAAAGAGCATATGATAGAGTGATATTTATAGGAAGAGATGAAGCCAAAGTGTTGGGTGATGACTCATGGCATTAGTATGCTGAAACCTTCAACTAAATCTGCTTCCTTTGGTTGGACAATAAGGTTGTCAAACATATCTCCCAGCTTCAGATGCTGCACCATAGTGTCCAACACTTTGTCCTCTGTCACAGCTTCAGCAATCTTTTCTTTTCCCTTGTCATGTCTCGAAGAACATGCAAAAACCAACTCTGATATTCTATCCTTTTGTGCTTGCTTACAGTACTTTGGTCCCTCAGGAGTTCCTTTAGCAACCAAGTGATATGTGTAAACAATCCGTTGCTGCCCGATTCTGTAAGCACGGCTTATAGCTTGTCTTTCGACTGCCGGGTTCCACACAACATCCAAAAGAATCACCCTCGATGCTCCTACCAGATTGATCCCTTCAGAGCATGCTTTTGTTGAAGCTAACAACACTTTGGCCTTGGATTTGGGATCATTGAATTCGTTGATCAAGGTTTGTCTCTGCTTTTGCTCGAGTTTGCCGTGCATGTACAACACTTCCACCCCTTCATTCCAGTTGAACCGAGAGACCAGATGCTTCATTATCAGTTTCAATGGGTCGATGTATTGGCTGAAGACCAACACTTTCTCCTTCATCACTTCGCATAACTTGATGAACTCCATGAGGAATCTTGTTTTCACGCTTTGGTTTGGATCGAGTCTTATCTTCTTTAGCTGTACAAGCAAAGCCTCGTCAATGGACAAACGTTCTTTCTCAGACAGTTTGCAGCGAGAGACAAGAGAAGGATGGACTGAGACCAGAGACAGCTTGTGTTCTGTTTCAAACACGTTTTTCGTTTTTTGGTTATGAGTGACTTCTATGGATTCTAGGACTCTCTTCTGCAGCTCAGGTGGGTTTAACACCACAACACATTCTCTCAAACCAGGGAGGCTCTTCTGAAGAATGCTTCCTTTATGAACATGCACAAATGGAAGCATAACAGTCTTAAGCTCTTCGATCCCACGCTTGTTGATTTCGTCCCCCAAAGCTCTTATTCCTCTTTTCGTTACAGTCATCCCACTCTTCTTGAGTGTGGATGTGAGCCTCTCCAGATACTTAGGTCTTGCAAGTCCCAAAACATTGCAAAGCTCCTGGAAGTTGTTTTGGAAAGGAGTTCCAGAAAGCAAGATACGTTTCTGTGTTTCCACTTTGGATAGTGTTTTCCATATACAACTTCTCTGGTTCCGAGGTGTGTGTGCCTCGTCAAGAACCAGCAATCCAGGAATTTCCATAAGTATCTCTCTGATATCCTCTAACTCTTTGTCTGGTTTCACTTCTCTCGCTGTCTTTGTCTTTTTGTCCTCGTCTTTAACTCCTGCAAGCTTCTCATAGAGGTTGTAGCTGATCCCGAGTATGCTCTTTGACTTTATCCAAGAGTATATCTTCACCATCCTTATCTCATTATTGGTTCTAGCACTCGAATTCTTCTGCATCAAAAGTTTCAACGCCATCGAGCTCTCTTTTCCAGTAAAGTCCAAACTGCTAAGATTATGAAAAGGAATGCTTATGTTCCATTTCTTAAACTCCTCTGCCCATGTGAGAAGCAAGCTTGCAGGAGCAATGATCACTGGTTTGCAATTTGGGAAGCATTCCAGGTAGGCCTGAAGGAAAATGATGGTCAGGCGAGTTTTCCCTGTCCCAGGAGCGTGTGACATGATGCATCCTCCGGTTTCATCGCTGTTCTCAAAGTTCTTGAGCTCATTCAACACAATAGTACCCGCTAAGTTCCTCCAGATAAACTCAAAACCCTCTTGCTGGTGAGGATACATTTGAGATTTAATCCCTGGGATCTTATCCCAAACAGTCCCTTCATTTGAAACGCACACCCCGTTCGAGCTGTTCTTGCTAGGATCTTCAAACCCAAGCTTCCCAAATAAGATGCTGGTTCCTTCCTCTTCAGATCTATCGACCTTTCTCCTTCCACTTGTGTTCTTCTCTCCCTACATGAAGAAACATACACTAGAGTTACCATCACACGTTTTAGTTATAAACGTTTCAATCATTTAAGAAAAACCTGAAATCCTTACCCACTCAGATACATCTATCCCTCGGATCTCTCTCTCCACGAAGCCGCAGTGTATACACTTCAAACCGATCTCAAGATCTAGACACAGTTCGTGATTCCCTTTTTTACACCGTGATGCTGGACTTTCATCAGTTGATATTTCTTTCTCAATCTGCAAAGATTTCAAGTTAGATTTACCATGTTCTTAACAGATGGAGATTTAAAAAAGAACCTGTTTTGAAAGAAGACACGAAATTACCTCTGAAGGAAGCTGGATGCCGACGTCGTTTGATTTACTGCAAAACGCTGCTTCTTCCCACAGCTTAGCTTCCTCTATCTCCCACTCAGAAATCACAGGTGGTGTTTGAGGTTCCTCCACACCAAATCTCTCTATCAGTGGTGGTGGCCTAATGATTAGAAGTCCATCATCATCATATTTTCTTTGATCTTGTTCTTCAGATTGGTCCTCAGGTGAAGAAGCTAGTTTGTCTTCTCCTTCTTCCTCTTCATCGCCTAATCGATCTTTCTCCCAAACAGAGTTCACAAGAAGCCTGAAAAGATCGACTTCTTTACGGCTCCCATCCATCATTCTCCACTCCGCGTTGGTATTAGACTTGACCTCTTTGTCTTTCAGTGAAGGCTCAGATTCATATCCAGATTCATCTCCAGAGCTGATAGAAGAAGCAGACTCATTACCAATTGGTTCATTAGCCAAAGCAGACTTATTTAATCCTTCTGCAACTGCATGCATCGTCGACCCCAAGCTGTTGTTGGCTTGGACCTCTTTTGCCTTCTCTGAATTCTGGATTTCAGTTCTTGATGGCTTTTCAGGTACTTGAATCTCTTTTGCTTTCTCCGAACTCTCAATTTCAGTTCTTGATGCCTTTTCAGGTGCTTGGACCTCTTTTTCTTTCTCTAAATTCACAATTTCAGGTCTGGATGTGGATGGCTTTTCAGGTGTTTTCACTTCTGGTCTGGACGTGGATGGCTTCTCAGGCGCTTTCCCAGAGTTGATAGAAACAGAATCTTCATACTTTGATATATTGGTAGAAGCAAAGTTGTTCACATCATCATTTTCAGCTCTTGTTGTAGCATGTGCTCTGATGAAAGAGCTGCGAGAATCAGGGATTCCTGTGTTCTCTTTGCCACAATGAGCGCAAACGAACTCCACATTGCTCTGATGCTCTGTTGCTCTTTCAACTTCTTCTTGTTGTTCTTCTTCTAGGCAGTTTAACTTCTGAATCTTCTTGTCCTCTTTTGTAGGCTTGGTTTGAAATCTATCTTTTTCTTCTCGGTGGTTTAATTTCTGAATCCTCTTGTCCTCTTTCCTAGGCTTGGTTGAGCAAGAACCAATTCTTTTATGCCTTCCCAAAGGCTTCCTTCCCACTTTAGAGACTTTCCTGACTGGTGAACTGCCCTTTCTCAAATCATCATCATCTGTATCTCCAACTACCTCCTTTAAATTGAATTCACCGTCAGTCGAGGAGGAAGATGAAGGTGATGATGATAATGATAATATAGATGAAGATGGATCCTCAGAAGACAAAGAGTCCACCATTAGACTATCCTTGGCGTCATTGTCTTCTTCCTCTTCCTCGGTTTCACTTGTGCTATCTTCGCCATCACCGGTAGAGTCTAAGACTCTGCTGCTGTCCTCAAAAAGCTTCTTCTTGTCTGAGACTCTCGCTTCGATTTCAGACTCAGAATCTGAAAGAATCTCTATTTCATCAGGAACTGCTTTTTCGACAACCAAACCTCTATTCTCAGAGGAACACTTCTCTTTCGCACATGTGTCTTGTTCTGTCTCATGTCTTAACCCAGAAGAACTAGGAACTGATTTCCCCACATCCATATCCAGAATCTCATCAGATAACTTCTCCTCTTTTGACCCAGGAACTGCTTTCTCTACCTCAAATTCCGTAACCCTAAGCAAACTATTGTTCTCTTCAGACCCAATCTTTACACCAGTGGCGTTCGTGTCACTCACTTCAGCTGGTCGATTGCTGTGGTATTCCTCTGTGATGTCCTCAATGTCGGAATCATGGTTTGTTGGTCTTCTCCGCCTTCGTTTTTGGCAAGAAGACGTCACGGTGGCTTTTTCCTCCATCCTCTTCCGCTTCATAACCTCTTGAAGCCGCTGCCTGTTCCGTGACTTGATTCTTTTCCCAATCGACCAATCCATTAGAAATCAGAGCAGGAAGAGATCTGAAAAAGAAACAGAGAGAGAGAAAGAGGAAAACTCCCTAAGAAGACTGTGAATCTGAAAGAAAAAAAAAACAAGAAGCAAAGAGACAGAGAGAGAGAGAGAGAAATGTAAAACCTTAAATCAGTACAGAAGACGATGAAATCTTCAGTGTGGAGCGCGAGAAACAAGAGAATCCACTCAAACGCAAGAAGAACTTCAAACTCGTGGATCAGACTATCAGAAACAGGGTCCAACACCAAAACTATTGCTTCGATTTGTCTGCCTCACTACCAACCAGAGAATCGGGTTCAATTTGTTTCAGGTTTCGTTTACCCAGAAGAAAGAAAATGAAGAAAAATCTTCACTGTAAGTGTAAAGAAAAAGAAAAGGGTTTTGCTAGTTTGAGGAAATGGAGAGAGAGAGGGGGAAGGGATGGGGGGAAAGAGAAAGGGCATGAAGAAAGCGTGAGGACAAAGCTATAGCATCCTATTTCAGGACTCATACCGCCAAAACTTTGACCCAAAACGTACTATTTTCCTCTCTAGCCTTCTTCTTTTGCTCACTTTTCTTACACTTTTCTTACATTTTCCATTAATCAGTTTCTATTTCAAGGTTTGTTTTCTTTTTTCAATTTTACTTTTTCAGTTTTGACCACTCAGAAATCAGAATTTATATTCTTTTGGTTTCATTACTCTTCTTTTAAAATTATAACTTAAATCGTCACGTCACTCATACAGCAGGAATTATAAATTTCATTAAACGACAAAAATCTTGTAGTAAATGTCTTAGTGCTTATAATTTTAATTTGATGTTGATTTTCCACCTGTGATATATATTTGTTTCAAAATAAAATCCATACTAGTATAAGTTTACCAGAACGAGATTCGTGACTAAATTTCAAATGAAAGAATTTGAATCATCGTTTGAAAACCAATTCTCAAAAATCAAAAATTTAAAGGGTGATTCAAGTATTGAAATCAAATATCATGCTGGCATTTAATTTCAATATTACTATAAATAAATTATCTAAAAAAAAATATGATAAGTACTGATTTATGAGACTGGCATATAAAACAAGATATTACAGTTTTAACTTAAGCAAAACTATATCTATAGATATTGGGTGAATAAAGAAAAGCTAACAAACAAAATCACCATTGTATGTATGGCCAAAAACAATTTCGTTTCTCAATACTCTTACAATATTAATAACATAAAACATTATTATTTATTTTTAGGACTGTAACTGTTCTTTCTGGAGTAACATTTTTCTTTACAGCTAGAGTCGTAATAAGTAAGACTAAGACCAACGAGAGAAGATTAATATAAAGTATGACGTTCACGCAAACTCAATATCTTTTTGGAACTTGGTCATCAAGAAGTTCTAAATCAGTTCATCATTAACTTCTATCTTATCACACTAATGAACACATGACGTCATCTGTTCCGAGGACACAACAAATAAGAAAAAATGCGAAAGTCAAAGGTAACTGACCATGGCTATGTTATTAGAAGCACACCTTTTTTAATCAACTAGAACTTAGAAGCATACATCTCAAACTGAATAACAAAATTATAAGTCAAGAGTCGAGACAATAAAAAAAAAAAGAGATTCAGAAACTTAAAAGAAATGAAAAATCAAAAGATATTTCATCTGAGCCTTCTTCATGAGTTGGTATCTTAAGACCGTGACATGGCTTCGTTGAGCTGTAACCATCTCCCAAACCAGTCATCTAACACGAGTATAACAATTATTGTAGATAATTCTAAAGGTATCTTATATTAAGAAAAGAAAAAACTATGACAACATACCAAGTTCCTAATTGCATAACGCTACCTAATCGCATTTTCCACATTTGGAGCATGTACTGAATCATGGGACATTGGGAATGCAAGCTGAATCCTTGTCATAGCGTTTATGTTATAGGCTTCCCCTTTCTGCTCTGAGAGCATATAGAAAACCATTGGATTCCGAAGATGTTATCACCTTCACAACTATTAAATATGAATCATCGTGAATAATCAAGAACATATAGTCTGGATTGAGAGCTTAACGAAAAAGATGAAGATAAAAAAGTTTGTTATCATTTCATAATCTTAACTTTGTACAATGTTTAGTTTATATTCAAGAGTATTAACACGCTTAGTGTTAACAGTCACAAACTTAATCTAACCAATATAAATCGGTTAAACCAAGTATTCAATAACAACCGGAAGCTTCAAACTTCCATAATATTTCCAATCTCCCTCCATTACCGTATATTACATCGATCACTCTAGTCAACCGTTTTTTCATCCTTTGTCAACAACGATCTACCCAAATACGGCGAGCTCCGGCGACGTTGTTCAATATATTTCCGGCGATTTAGTTCAACCACCGGCTTACTTTTTTTTTTCTTTCTAAACAACTTTGTTTCAATGTCAAAGTCAAATCTCACCGTTTCCAAGTTCTATGACGTGGCAATTGTTTATTGGTCCTGACGATGGCTCAACCTCTTCGTCTGCGTCGGTAGCGAGTAGCGACCTTATTTTATGGGTCCCATTTATTTTCTTGTCCTTCTTTCTGTATAATCTCTAATTAACTGAGACTAATCTTACACTAATCCAATTTAAATTAATTTAAGTCAAAACCTTCCTTTCTTTTTGAGATTTCTTTAAAAATAATAAACAATTACTTCTCTCATTCGGTTGAATCTGGTGTTTGTACTAAACAATATACTAGTACGGACATTGCAATTTCGGAACCCGGCGAGAAAAATGGGGTTCATAGTCGGCCTTGTAATCGGACTCGCCGTGGGAATCACTATCATCATCGGCTTTGTCAAGGCGGAGAATTATCGATCCAAGCTTCGCTTTGAACTTGTGAGGCCCCACTGCTTTTTGTTTTTCTTTCTTCTTTCAACGATTCGCTTTCCCGATTTGTCAGCTCTTTATCGGGATTTGTTTCTTTATCAGGCGAATACGGTGGCTGCTTTCGCCAGGATGACGGTGGAGGATTCGAGGAAGCTTTTGCCTGCTGAGTTTTATCCTTCCTGGGTCGTCTTCTCCGAGCGTCAGAAGTTAAGTTACCAATTTCCTTTTTCCGATGTGTATGCATCTGCTTGCATATCTTTTTCGTTTTGCGAATTGCTAGACCAAAAAAAAAGCTGTAGAATTTGGTCCTACTCGCCGAGTGTTATTGGTTTTTATATATCTGCATCACTACGTCGTCTCTTCTTTTAACTGTGGCACGGGGCTGATCCTAGTTGCTTGGCATTTTATTTACTTCAGTTGACTTGGCTGAATCATCACTTAACAAAGATCTGGCCTTATGTTAATGAGGTATGTTAGCGTGTTCTCGATTTGTTTTTTTTTCAAGATCATTGAGTGAAAAAGATGTGATTTGTGTTATGAATGAAGATATTGTTTCTAAATTCTAATGGACGCTTTTTCCTCCTGTTTTTTTCATCGGGGTTTAGGCAGCCTCTGATCTTATAAAGGCATCCGTGGAACCTGTTCTTGAGCAATATAGACCTGCCATTGTGGCCTCCTTAACCTTTTCTAAGCTTACTCTTGGTACCGTGGCGCCTCAATTTACAGGTTAGTTTTGTTCATTCCTGTTTTGAAATGTAACTTTGAGTTGTGAAATACCAGAACTTGTGCAATTGAATCATATTGAATTGGCGGTGAAATTATTTGCTTGTGAACTTTTTGTGTTTAGTTGAGTCCGTCTTGAGCTTGCATTCTTTGTCAAGATTGTTCTTGTTTTTATGCGTCTTCACATTGTAACCTACTTTTCTGTAAAGTCATTGAATTCATGTCAAAGGGGACATTTATATGCAAGTGAATAGAAGAATGAGAAGAGGTTTAAATTCGACTGGAAAATAAATAGTCAATGGCCCCAGTATCCTTCTTTACATATCTGTGGATTGTGAAGTTTGCAAAAAGAGGAGCCATCTCAAAAAAACATTGTGCTGTTGCTTTAAAATTTATGAGTCTGCTTGTGCTCCTTGGTGTTCTTTAGGTGTTTCCATTGTCGAAGGTGATAAAAATGGGATGACCATGGAACTTGATATGCAATGGGATGGAAATCCAAATATAGTACTTGGCATCAAGACCTTAGTTGGTGTATCTCTTCCAGTTCAGGTACTGGATATGGACCTCATGTCTGCCGTCAATTGCTTATTTTTATATACTGCGAGATTGATGCTTGAGATCTGATTTGTCTCCTAGAAACGCATTTTTGTGTCTAGTTATAGGCTGAGCCCAAGTTCCAGATCTAGTAAAAGAATTTGGTGTTTTTTTAGCTTTAACTAAACGTAAGAGTCTGGGGATAATTTTGGTATCAAATTGATATGCAAATAAAGAACCAAGGCAGAAATGGCTACTGATGATTTAGTTCTTGTGACAATATAACTCTTGGATAGCTACTATGTACTTTTCTAGAAGTTCAATCTGGGAAATATTTTATGTAGTGAATAGACTATATTACTTGTTAGTTTTTCTGTCTTGCAGAACTTGTGAAATAATTACTGATCTATTATATGTGTAGCTTTTCTAGCTTGATCGATGATAAGCTGACTAACTGATTTCTTATTGTCTGTTTTCTAGGTGAAAAATATTGGATTCACTGGTGTTTTCAGGCTGATTTTTAGGCCACTGGTTGATGAGTTTCCTTGCTTTGGAGCTGTCAGTGTTTCTCTTAGAGAAAAGGTTGGTGCCGTCTGAAACATTTGAAGCTGTAGCTGTAATTGACTAAGGGAGTTAATTTGTTTTTTTTTACTTTTGCTTAATGTTGTTGCATCCTTGTGCGTGCATACCTGAGCATGCACGTGTGTGTGCTTGATTGGTTTGATTGAAGAAAGCTGTGCTGACACAAAATCTTCGACTGGCAATGATCAGTTTTGTCTGTTGCTTAGCTTGAAACATCCAATTCTGTGTTGCAGAAAAAATTGGATTTCACCCTTAAGGTTGTTGGAGGTGACATTTCAACAATTCCTGGACTTTCTGAAGCTATTGAGGTTTGCCTACTGTTTTTTTTCCTAGTATCGTCGACTTCTTATCATAATCGCATTCATTTGTTTTATATGAACACATTTTGAACTAATGGCAGGACAGTTGTTTTCTTTTAGTTAATTTGCTGAAATTTTCTTGCGCAATTTATCTGGAAGCTAATACATGTTTCAATATCTGACTATTTTTCTCCATTTTTTGTCACTGCTAGTGATGCAATGCTGTAATCTTTTAGATGCGTATGATGCTTACCAGTAAGTTGATATGTAACAGGAAACAATACGGGATGCCGTGGAAGATTCTATCACATGGCCTGTTCGGAAGGTCATCCCAATTTTGCCTGGTGATTATAGGTAAGCCTCACATTAGATACATGAAGTTGAACCATTGACGTAATGTTTATGGTTTTTATAGAGGTTTAAGCCCTTTACTTCAGTGGACGATATGCTCAATTTTTTTTTTCCTTTTTGACCTTCTTACTGTTGAGTTGTCGCGCTACCGAAATGTCAATGCCAAATCTGTTCACTTCCTAGTTAAGCTTTTTTGTGTTTCTTTTCCCAGCGATCTGGAGCTAAAGCCTGTTGGAATGTTGGAGGTGAAGCTTGTGCAAGCGAAGAACTTGACCAACAAAGATCTAGTTGGAAAATCAGACCCCTTTGCTAAAATCTTTATACGCCCTTTGCGAGAAAAGACTAAAAGAAGCAAGACAATTGTAAGTAGTCCATGTGGCTCTCTTTTTTTTTTTTGGTGCTAAACCTGCCAGAATGATCTGATTGATATTTATTCCCTTCAGAACAATGACCTGAATCCCATCTGGAATGAGCATTTTGAATTTGTTGTCGAAGACGCTTCAACTCAACATTTAGTGGTTAGAATATATGATGACGAGGGTGTACAGGCATCTGAGCTTATTGGTTGTGCCCAAGTCCGGCTTTGTGAACTTGAACCTGGTAAAGTGAAAGACGTCTGGTTGAAGCTAGTCAAAGATTTAGAGATCCAGAGAGATACCAAGAACCGTGGAGAGGTTAGATCAGCTATATATTTCCTCAGATTAGATCGTCATACCCTATAAATCCTGTGATTTTGTATCTGTAGATGGCTAATGAATACACGTTATTGTTGATTCTCTGTAATTTAGGTTCACCTTGAGCTACTATATGTCCCTTTCGGCTCGGGAAACGGCATCATAAATCCCTTTGACTCTTCCTCGATGACTTCCTTAGAAAGGGTGCTCAAGAATGATACGACAGACGAAGAAAATACAACATCGCGTAAAAGAAAAGATATCATTGTAAGAGGAGTGCTCTCTGTGACAGTGATATCTGCAGAAGAGATACCAATACAAGATCTGATGGGGAAAGCCGATCCATATGTCGTTCTCTCGATGAAGAAATCAGGTGCTAAGAGCAAAACTCGGGTAAGATCTCTCATTTAAGCATCAAAGAGTTATCCAAGTTATTGATGTTTCATCCTCCTCGTATCTAAGTAATTGTAATTTTGCTTCACCAGGTTGTCAATGACAGCTTGAACCCGGTTTGGAACCAGACTTTTGATTTTGTAGTAGAAGACGGGTTACACGATATGCTAGTCCTTGAAGTGTGGGACCACGACACCTTTGGAAAGGTGTTACTTAATGATTTTTTTTTCCGCTGCATTGCATCAGATGGATGTTTTTTCTCGCTTGGTTTATTGTTTTTGTGTTAGCAATAAAAGCTGTGGCTTTTACATAATGTGCAGGACTACATTGGGAGATGCATCTTGACGTTGACAAGGGTTATAATGGAAGAGGAATACAAAGACTGGTTCCCATTAGACGAATCCAAATCGGGCAAGCTTCAATTGCATCTCAAGTGGATGGCTCAATCAATTTATCGCGATTCCTAAGTTTGTTTACTCGAATACATAGTTGGAGGATTCTCAACTTCGAATGTAGATTTTGTCTAGTGCCTCAAAACGGAATTGTTCTGTCAAACAGAGACGAGTCTGCGTGTAGCCCGGAAAGCTATGGACTTGGAAATGAGTTTCCCTGTTGTGTGAAAGCCCTAGTCAATACTTTTGTTACTTGCATTATAAGTAAACAGGGTTCCACTCCAAACTCTGATGTCGCAAAGAGTTTTTCTTGCATCACACACAAGCCTTCAATAATTTTTTCTACCTTTTATCATGAAATCTTTTGTGTATGCGTATCACACTCTACACCTATCACCACATTTGTTTCACTATCATAATCAGCTTCTGAACTCTCGACACATCATAATAATGAGACAACATTTTGACTAGTTCGTATATATATCCAAAATTGAAGCCAAATAAGCCACGCACACTCGGTGACACCTTCACTGTTTGCCACGTGTCCTAGTCCATGCACAATGTCCACTTCTTAATACCCACGAGTACCGTGTCTTCTTCACTTGCCGCTTAGTTATAATCAGACAGAATTTGGAGAGAAAAAGACAATCAACTGGTTCAATGGAGAAGGCAGTCCATTTGTCGACGAAAGATGGACCGGAGGTTCCAGGAGAGCCAACGAAGACCGGAACCTCCATGGTTGACATGGCCGCTGCAGCCGTACAAAGCTTCGCTCCGGTTAACCAAATCCACCAACATCTCTGCGCGTACGCTTCTAACATCTATCAATCAAATTGATAAACTATCGTTATTTGCACCACTTTTTTTGGGTTTCTATCAAATTCTTTCCAATTCTTGTATTTTACGATCAAACTTTTTTTTTTGTATATCTGATAAATAATGTTTTTTATTGCTTTTAAGATTTTTTTTTTCCAAAGAGTTCACCTATGTAAACACATTTGGATTTGTGTACATGCATGGATGAAACTTGACTCTTTGATATGAGTTTGTGTGGATCGTAGATTTTTTTATGTATACATATAACATCTACTCTCTTTTTTTTTTTTGCGTTTCCAGGTTTCATTTTTATGCTTATGACATGACCCGACAAGTGGAGGCACACCATTTCTGCGGTCACATCAACGAGGACATGCGTCAATGTCTGATCTACGACGGTCCTGATGCCAACGCTCGCCTGATTGGATTGGAGTACATTGTGACAGAGAAGCTTTTCATGACATTGCCTGATGATGAGAAGAAGCTTTGGCACACTCACGAGTGGGAAGTTAAAGGAGGCTTCTTGTTCATGCCCGGTGTTCCCGAAGGAATTCAACGCCAAGATCTCGAAAAAGTGGCCAAAACTTATGGGAAAGTTTACCATTTTTGGCAAGTCGATTTGGGGCATGAGCTTCCCATTGGGCTGCCTAATATCATGATGGCCGTTACTCGAGACGGACAACTTTATCCAGAAATGATCAAGGGTAAATTAGTCATTTTATCCTATTGGTTGAATGAGTAGTGCTAGGAATCTTATATCGGATTTGAATAAACTTGACATGGATGATGAGTGCAGAGACGGAAAAGCGGTTTGGGGTATCGATAGAGAAGGAGAGAGAGGCAAGGGCTTATATGAAGGGACCAGACCATGGGATCCATCCGTTGGCGAATGGAGGAGGCAAAGGGCTCAAGTTGGAGGTGCGAGAGGTTGACATTAAGCCGGTCGAGTCTGTTCCAAGAGTCTTTGTTTAAGTTAGTTAAATTAAGAGAAGAATAAATAAAGAAGCGATCGAGCTTTGCTTTTGTTATAAAAACATATTATAGTTCTTACCTATGTTTAATTTCTTGTACTACTCATTCAAGGGGACGAAAATCACATCATAGACATATTTTATGAGAAGCAAGAACATTGAGAGATGAGTGCAGTTCGATCAAATTCCTTTCAAGATCCGAAAATAATGCACCCCAACACAGATCTGGCTCTTTTTTTTTGCGGGTATAGTTTTTACTTGAGAGATAAAAAAATAGAGCAATGTCGAAATTAATTATCTTTCAGGACCGCAAAACCGAATCTAAATGACTAATCAAATTATAACGGATTAATAATTAGAACATTATCCCTCGGGTACAGCCTTAAAGAAAAGGAGAAAAGATAGTAGCAATACTATGACCAAATGAAACTACAAAATTTGTTGAATAACTATGATAAACAAAAACCTCGGTTAAAAGAAAACAAAAGCGTAGTCTTGTCATGTGTGCATAAAAAAACTAAGACAATGAGACATTCTGGTGAGCGATGGCTGCATCTTCTTTATTTGCATATTTGTGGGATTTGGTCTCAGACTTCTCACAATCTGTAATTAAGTTTTTACCGCGAAGAGCTCAAAATGACAAATACTAAAAGCAAATCTACAATGAAGGGAGTGAGACTGAGAGTGATACCTGTGTTTTCAAGATTGAACAGCCAATTTCTGAAGATGTTGGAAGAAGACTTGAAGACTAACATCATCCGTGAATATAATATCAGAACCTGCATTCATCTCGCTCGCGTTGTTGTATGTTGCTGACGGATTTAGCTTCGCTAACAAAAACCTTGCCTGCCCATCATTGCCAAACGTATTACTCAAACTCAACAAACACTAGCAACCCCAGCGTTCCATCGTAAAAACACTTAAAAGTTCAACTACAAATTCAGAGATAAAAGAGTTAAAACACTAACCTGGGATCCATGTTGATCACATACAACTAATCTCGGTACAGGGAAACGTTCACGGATGATCATATGAGCATCTTCTTGAGGGGCTTCCAAGAGTTGTGCAAATGCCTTAACAAACAAAGAGATCAAATGAAACATGTAAGGTTGAAACCAATGCCCATTCAAGAAAATCCATGGCAACTTGAATAGTCATTACCTGGTGTTCGGGCTGATTTTGATAGCCCAAGTTGCGCCACTGCGCTATGGTCATTCCATGGAAAATGACAACACTAATGTAAGAATCCAACAGGAGGATACGGTCTGCAGCGATGGAAGCCACATCCAACAGTGCAGGCTGAGGTAGTGAGTTAAACGAATATGTTGTTAGAGATGGCTGAATCATAACGGCTGCGTTTGAAATATTTTCTCGGTTCAATAGCATGCGGTTGTAGGCAGTTTCGTCTGGACTATTGTTGAACACCTGCCAATATCACCATATGAAAAAAAAAGAAGAACATTATGGATTTGCGGACCAGTTATTACAGAGATAAATTTACAGCTTCTCATATTTCACACTTACCTGCACAAACTGTGAACGTCGGAGATTGAACGTAAACTGAGGGAATAGTGAAAAGTTTGGATTTAGAGTAAATGAAGCAGGATCATCCTTCCGATAATCACCAAATTTAGAACAAAGACGAATAAGGTTCCGGTCCAGCCATCGCGTAGCATCAAACCCCTCCTGAGAATTACACAATTAAAGTTTAAAAATCCAACATATGCGTTTTCAACATACAACATGCAAACCACTTTTTGCTGTACTTCTGTCCTAAGGCGATATATAAGAATTTGCAAAAATGCAAATCAGTAGAAGGCAGCAAGGATTGAGATTCAAGAATCTAAAAGTGCCTGAATTTAATAATCACCTCTGTTTCCATTTTCAAGGAAGCTAATCTGGCCACCACCACAGCAGCAGTTTCTTGATCAAAACCTTGCACCAATTCCTGAAGATATTACACATCTCATTAGCATCCATGTCCACGTACAAAGAAGAAAATATGTAGGTTAAAAAAACCATAAGAGTATGTACGAAATGAAAAGCAAAAAAACATAATGTGGAAGACAACGATGCAAGACCAGATTGCACCATAACTAAGCGCTGAGAAGGTAAACATAACATCTCAGGTAAACATAACAAAATGTTGGTGCATACTCTTGAAATCTAAACAAACTTGACAGTAACTTAGAAAATTGTTTTCTTCAAGTTGATGAAGTCCCAGTCGTAACTGAAGCACTGGTGTTAATCAGCAAGGAAATGATGTGGATGTGGCAACTAGTCATAACACAAGCAAACTGTCCACATCCACTCAGCCATGCTTACCAGGAAGATATGAGAACATAAGAAAAGGATAATTCTTGACTCTCTAGAGAATGGTCCGCGTGTAATCCTCACACTGACCATTTAAATAGTTAAAGAGACTAACGACTTAACGAGTGTTTCTAGGAGGCCAAAGCATCAAAGACAAAAAAAAATGCAAAGGCCATGGACCCGGATATATTCGACCATTCTTGGGGTAACGAAACACATCAGAATACTGATTTTAGAAACCCATAATGAAGTAGCAGTATCCAAGAATTTCCAGAAAATAATGTGGAAAAGTACTAACCTCTGTGCTAAGAGCAGTATCCACCCATTGTCTGGTAACAGTAGTAACTCGAAGTAATGTTTTACCTTCTGGATTTTGGTAGCTGCAGTCATATAGTTAAGATCAAATTTCTATTACTTTGGTGAACATGTTCAAACCCAGAATTGCATGAAGAGGATACCTTGTCATAAACTGTAAATATAGCTGGGAATTTACACCTCCAGGATTACTTGATTGATCACTAGAAGAAAGATCAAAGAAGACTGTCAAACAAGTACTTTTGTCGAGGCCACACATCTTCCATGCTGTAGTATTCCCCTCCCCAATAACTGTATCAGCAACGCTAGGGCCTTTCTGCAATCGTTCCCAAACAACATAACTGTTAAGTTATCTACCACAGTTTAAAGACGAAAAAATAAACTTCCGAGAATGCGTAGCTTCAACCTTTTGCAATGACGCGCAAGGTCCAATAATCCCTTGGATTTTTATGTCCTTTGAACAGTTGATCTCAAGTGTACCACTGAAATGGTAATTTAAAAATGAGTGAGGATGCCACTAGCTAAAAGTGTCTTTGATGCAACACAAGTGGCAATTATTAAGCTTAAAAAACTTCAATTAGCATGCATGGACAATGACATAGCAAGAAGAACATCAGGCTCTGCAGCAGCTCACTTAAAACAAAGGCCGAGAGACTGTTCGCCATCTTCAAATACTCGCTTAAAGGAATCCTTGAATACAGAATGGCCGAAACTTTCTGATAAAACAACCAGTCCTCCAGTTCTTTCAACCGCAGCTTTCATTTCAGCAACACCAACCTTATATTCAAAACAAAGAAAAAATAATTATGATCCAGATTAAAGCAGAGTTTAACAGAATTCCATGTCTGTGAAGAAAGTTAGAGTAAACAGCAACGAAATTAATCAAAACAATCTTCTTCTTCAAGCTACAAAGTTCCTTGTGACATACAATTGAGAGGAAATGTTTTACACCATAGATATTACCTTGACATGATCATAAAATTCAGGAAAAAGAAATACCTGATCAAGTGCGGATGCAAAAAGGTCCAGTACATGTCCTTGGTTAACCAATTGGTTTGCGAGACTATCATAAAATTTCTCAGCTTTCTTATAGAACGGAGCCGCATCTTTATCGAGGTCTTTATGTGAACGCAAAGGTTCTGATAGATCCTTTGACACAATCTGCAGAAACCAGAGGTAGTACTAACTTAAAGGAAGAACTTTGTCTCAGAGGCCAAATAGTTTTCAAGTGTGGTGCTCTTCTCCTAAACACTTTGATGACCATAACTCAACAGAAGATGAATACAAAATCCATCATAGTTAAAGATTGCAGCACAACAGATTTGTGACGCAAAATTCAAACTATTTTAAGCAACATATCTAGCTTCCTCCTATTTAGGCTACATGAGGCATCTAACGCTCCATTAAATATAAACAACAAAAAGATAGCGCATATATCTCATCCTCTCCTAACTATCATGGCCAACTGTCACCATTGGCATTTCAATAGGTTCATAGATGAAAATACACCAGATACTGAACAATTCCATAGTTAATAAGCCAAAGTTTCTTCCCACTTCCTTAAGCAAATTGTCAAAGCAACTCTAGAAAAAAGGCAATAAACAAATGGAGTTACCGTGCCTGGTCCCTCAGAGCATGGTCCTCCAATTAAAGCAACGATCCTAGCCCCAGTTCCAGGGAAACAAGCTCCAAGCAGTCCCGTGGCCACACTCAAAGCCACTCCCGTGCACCGTGACTGACGACGTCCAGGTTGGACAGGCCACTGATCCGTTTGTAGCTCATCCAACAGCTACACTCCAAAACGAAACAAAATAATTATCATCAGCATTGATAAAACTTATGCAATAACAATTTTGATCAGATGAAGAAGAAAAGCATAATCTTTATCAAACTCCAACCAAACACTGGATAAAACTGACAATACCCACCGAATCAATCGTGAATTCACATTCGGAGGCTGGCAACAAGAATCTATTAACACCAGAATTGCCGGAATTGTCCCTCCCCATTGGAAACCCACCAGCCGGGGTTCGCCTACCAGAAGCACCGAGCCCTAACTGCTCCAAAATTTGATCCTTGGAGATCTCCTTATCACCCCTAAAGACATAGACTTTGGTCAAATCAGAAAACCCTAACTCGTGGACATGCGCCTGCGTCCCAAACGAGACGAACCCAACCAGTGCATTATCCGGAAGCAAGCCGATCGCCTGCTTGAGCGCAGATTTGGCATATCCAAACTCCTCATCAATCATGCACGTATCCAGAACAAAAACGAACACCGACGGCGATGGCTGGCCGGAAACAGCACCGCTCTGATCAAAATTCCCGACACCAGTGGGCTGAGAAGGGCTGGGCAGAGTGTATTCGACGGTAGTGTACTGCGGATACAGCTCGCAAGGGAGATTGGTCTCGGAGATAACGTGGTAATGAGGAGGGAAGTGATTGCGCTGGAAGCAGATTGGGCAGATCCAGATCTTGGCGGTGAAATCAACACGAGCAAAAGGATTAAGAGCGGCGGAGCAAGTGCGGCAACGGAGAGGAGCATAAGGAACGGATTGGATATCACGGTGGTAACGGATCGGAGAGATACAAGCGGCGACAGGGATCACACACTTGCTGGCTTCAACCTTGTTACGAGGCCAGACGTTCCACGTCATACGGACTCCATCGATCCCTTCCGGATCCATAGTCGCCATCTCTGACATGGTTTAAGGTGACAGATCGAGAAAGAATTCGCCGAAATTGGAAGGAAAATCCACGTCTCCCCAACAGGATTTAGCTCTGAGAATCAAAATTGATCCTCTCGGATTCAGAATTTGTGATTTTCTGAAAATTCAGGCGACCCCAGAAGAAAGCTGAGGTGAAAGAGGGTCGCTGGGACAGAGCGAGAATCGAAGCAGAAACGTAACTCTCGAAAGGGATTTTATGAGCTACAGTCAGTCTCTATACGTATACACATTCCTTGTTAGGGTTAAATGAAAAAATATAACACTAATGGCAATGTTAGAATCCTGAATGATTCAAGGTTATTTCTTTTGGCAACTGTTTCATCCAGTTTTGTTGTAGCATTGACCAAATCTGCTATACTATAAAGCACAAATCATCTATGCAATAATATTTTGACATGTGGCACTTTACTCATAAAAAAATAATAATAATGATAATGGCGATTTCTCTTCGAAGTTTCTCTAGTTTAGTTTATTTATCTTAAAATATGAAAAACACAATTTCCTCTCAAAAATCTCTAAGGCTGTGATTGCTAGTTGGCTGTTTTTAAGATTGTTTTTGACTTTAGGCTTTTGGTTTTTTGATTTTTTTTTATCTATATATTTTTTGTTATCAATGAAAATTAGGAGGGGTTATTGGGATATGGATTGGTGTAGAGTTTGTGGATTTTAAAAGTTGTAATATTTTAAAAATTTGAGTGAATTTTAAAATATTCTATAGATTCTTATCAAATATTTTTATGGATTGTTATGGATTATCATTGATTGTGATAAATTTGTATTAATTTTTTTTTCCTTCTAAACTTCTCTTTATAAGGTAATAATTTATGTCTTTTGAATATTTTAGTTTTTTTTTTGTTACAATGAGTCAATGACTAGGTTTCTATGAGTTTGTTTGAGATATGAAATAATGATTTTTAATGAAATTTCAGTTTTTTCTTTCTTAATAATATATTTGTTCTATCCATATTTTTTGGTTCACAAAATTTGGGTTGT